>SRHC01001551.1:975105-993547 GCA_004794325.1 Pomacea maculata | reverse complement strand
ACCCTATTCTTACAATGCTTGCTAGGCAAGCATACCCCGGGGTCCCACAGGGGGGTTCATTTATCTATTTGTCTATTTATTAATTAGTTCTGGTATCTTCGGTCTCGATAAAAATCAAGTTTTTATTTTCAGGAATCTTTTAGTATGCACAGCACGTGACTGTCCTTGTCAGTCCTCTGAGGCTACAGCAGTTGGAAACACCGGTGAAGGAGACCCTTGCAGTTTAGCAGACGACAGGGGATTATTATTTTTTTTTTTACTTTAATTTATTCTCCATATTCAAGCCAACAGGTGATTGTTTAGATGGCATGTGTCAACACCTCTAGCAGTTGTGCACTGCAACTGGGAGACAGGGAGTAATCAGAACTGATGGCCATGGAAGGCATTGAGTGTAAACAAGTCTCGTCTCGACCTGTGAACATTTGCATGCACGTGGCGGGGGATGAGGGGTGGGGATGAGGATGCTGACATAATGTGCAGCATCCTCCCACGTTTTGTCACCGCGACATTGGCAGATCACAGCGAGGTGGAGGCTCTCTCTTCGTTACCCAGACTTCTCACCTTTCTGCTCTCAAGCACCTAACCTTTCTCTGTTCACCTTACCATCGCTCTGCAGAGGGGGGGGATGATTGTGCGTGTGTGTGTGTCTGCAAAGCTTGTGTGTGTGTCTGCAAAGCGTGTGCGTGCGTGTGTCTGCGAAGCTTGTGTGTGCATGCACGCGCGCGCGTGCCTCATCAGAAGAGAAGAGGGGTGAGGGAGCCCGAGTCTGCGAGGCCAGCATGCCAGCCGTTGTTGTTATTTACCACAGTCAAGACTCCGTCCTTGACCTACAGAGAGCATCATAATAATGGTTTTGAGTTTCCTGCTGCTCTGTTCTCCCATGAAGCCCCAATTTGGACAGTTGGACCATTCTACCAGAGGCAATCAGAAAAGAAGTGATGTGATTGTCTTAAGCAAATTAAAATTTTACACTCATTTAAATCAACGGGTTAGGTGTTGCACTATTGACAGACATCAAATCATTTAATATTATTGTTCTATATGTTTATCTGTGTACAAGACATGCAAGAATCGGATATTTTTTTATAATGTGCTGACAGGTGGACGGACCAACAAACGGTGTGTCCAGTGGTCGTGACACATCCCTTCCGTATCGCTGTCGATTTAATTGTGAAGGTTGATGTTACAGGTGAGCAGGTCTCACCGTGCACAGCCACTAGACGAGATGTTAATGCCCTTTCGAAGCAGGCAGGCACTGTGAGCGGTGTTATTGCGAAACTGCGACTTGGCTGGTTGTTAATAATGGTGTGTCTGTGTGTGTGTGTGGCTGTGTGCTGGTGTGTGTGTTAGTGTGTGTGTGGCTGTGGTCTGTGTGTGTTGGTGTGTGTGTGGGGATGGGAGACGCTTAGTTAACACCTTCAACAAGCTGCAGGCTTATTTAGCATCATGCAAGAAGGTTGCACAGCTGCTAATTGAATTACAATGTAAGCAGCCGTTGCACATGACTTCAGGCTGGCTGCACTCTCTCCATCCACCCACTCACGACCCCGCCACAAAACCCTCCCTTCTCTTGGTATGTTTCCACTCGTACATAATCAATACTGCAGCAGAAGCAACTGCAGACGGTGTCCTTTGCTTGTGGACGACGAAGGAGAGATGAGGTTGGCGGGGTGGACTGACCCTTCGCACCGGAACACACCTCAGCCGCTTGACAATTCCTCCGAACGCTCGACGAAGGAGCTGCGGCGGAGGGTAGCCAGAAAGGTCATGCCAGAACTTTTGGCTGTCTTCCTGCAAGCTGAACTTTGTGTCCTAGACTCCTAGTCAGCAGTCTGGTAGCTGCGCCACGTGAAGTTTGTGTTTTTGTTTTTGGTCCTCATTGACCCTTGTGAACACCTAGCCATTCCCTTATCCTCCTTACTTTTCAACTGCTTGTGTGTAATCATCTGATTCACCTACTTTTTTAAAAATTTCTTTTCTGATTCGTTCAGTCTGTAAATAGTCTGTAAATACTGCTCTCTTCCCATCATCGTCAAGGTGATAATATAATTCAATAGTGACCCCAGTGTTTATTTACTGCGATTAGGTTAATACGCAGTAAATATGCGTTACAATGATACACTTTTCAGGGTCAAAGTTCAGTATTCTTGTGCTGGGGATAGTTTACAGGCAAAACTTGGGATGGCCAAGATGATGACATTGTCGGGCTTCCGGTATGATCGCGCATCAGCGCGGTGAGTGAACAATCTTCGAAGGTCTGCAGAAGCCTGGACGATGCCAAGGGGTCGTGGTTGAGAGTAAGAAGTTTCCACAGGTCAAGATGCGAACGCAAGGAAAGACATCTTCTTTCCAAAGCTATAAAACAATATCCAGACCCCTAGTGCACTACTAAGCGGTCCGGTGGCGCAACGGTTATCGCCTGTCACCAATACAGTGAAGGTTGGCTGCCCAGAGTTCATTTCTCGTCTCGGGCACGCTGTTCTTTCTCTGCACGTGGCATCTGTTTACAGGGCTGGCTGCCTTGCCGTGATATAGTCTCAGTTGCTGGCACGGCGTAAACACACCAATCCCCCCCATCCCTAGTGCACTACTTCATGTTACTTTTCAGGCCACCATTGTTACCGCTGTGTAACCGTATGTAAAACGTCCACTGTTCTAGACGCCTGATAATTTTGCAAAGAAGATGCTCTTCCTTGAGTTCTCCATCATGTCCAAGGGGCAAGTGTACCCTCGTTTCATAATAACCTCCTCAGGGGTGAGTGGTTGGGTAGAGGAACAGCATGGTTAGAGACCATGGTTAGTCTCTCTTACTGCCTGTAAGGTTATCCACTTCGTCGCAAGAGGATGCAATAGTAAAGCAAAGGTCAAGGGATAAACTTGTCTCAAAGCCACGCGCATATTCGCCAGCTAGTCAGCACGTGAGGAACGACAGCGCGTGCGAGCTGCACACCGTGTGTGGGTGGATGATGGGATGTGGGCTATGGGAGGGTAGTGAGACTGCAACCAGCGAGTGTGTGTAGGTGACTGTGGAGGGGAGGGAGACGGCGCCCACCTTCGAGTGACTGCTAGTGACCACAGAGCTGCCGTGCATCACCCGCTGGACTCCATCGTCTAGACCAGCATCCGTTGTCGTAGATGTAGGGTCAGGTGCGAGCAGACACGTCTGTGAAGTAGTGGTGTTCACTCTGACGAGCAAGTCACACGGTATTTCGCGAGAACGATGTAATTGTTTGCAAAACAACTTCCCGTGAGTCAGAGATGGAGAGGAGTAGCATTATTACTTTTTTCTCCCCTTCCCCCTTTAAAAGAATTACTTTCGCATATTTCAAATTGCAAGCAGACGCCAAACGGAAAGTGTAGGATTTTCAGTTGATGGTGTGGAGGGGTGGAGTTGTCGCCCGCATGCCACAGACTGCGTGACCCAGACACCAGCAGCAGCAGCAGCAACCAGCGGCAGCAGCAGAGAAGCAGACCAAGGTGGTTCCTGACTTGTCTGCACCCACATGCAGCAACAGAAGATGCAGCTCGCATGTTACCTCCCTTTGTACGCTGCTTGCTGTCGTGGTGTGAGGGAGGAAAGGGGGAGGGTGGGAGCGAGGTGATGATGGAGAGAACAAGTGTTACATTCTGGGAAATCAAGGAGATTAGGGTTCAGAACTCAGAGCCTCTTTGCAGGGTTGAAAAAAGCGACTGCGCTGTCAGAACAGCCTTCCCCGATCGGCAATAGTGACAAATGTTGTTTATAAACTGCTAGTTAAGTTTAATAGGATTTAATTTGCTGTTGTAGTGTCTGAGTAAAGGTAAGGAACATGGGCAGAATACCTGATCATTCCCGCCTCTTTTTTTTTTTTTTTAGTCACCGAACGGGATTTGGCCTGGCTAAAAATTAATAAGCCAGTAATGTGTGTGAACCGCAAAGAATTACTAATACTGCTGAAATAATAATAACACATTGCTTCTTTTTGTTTTTATACATTCGCAAGGATATTAGCATCCATGCTTGTTCTCTCTTTCTCTCTCTCGTGTCCTGTCGTGTCAACGTTTGGGAATGTTTGCAGGAATGTTACAATGCCAGCTATTATTAATCCCGACATTTAGGTCTCCACATGCTCTGTGATGTGGTACCAAACTCTGGTGAGTCACATCTTGCTCTGTGGAATGGCGAGAGCTGTGAACAGAGTCAGGTCAGGATAGGTCAGGGGCAGGGGCAGCCTCGGGTGTTTCATGCAATATAACAATTATTGTAGCGAGGAGGATGGTGTGTAGGTAATTGCTGTATACATCCTGCTGTTCTATAAAGAAAGTGTGAGAACATCCGTCTCGCACAAAAGACGGGTCACACGTCCATCACACGGATGCACGAGCGCAAACACGCATGCACACGCATATAAGATGCAGAACGACTCGTGCACACGCACGAACGCGCCTTCAAATGAACAAATTCGCATTAAAACGCATAAACCAAGACAAACACGAACACCAACGCAGTAGAGGGAAGTGTAATCAGGTGTTGGTGTTAGCTTTCAACGAGGAATGCAGTCTGGAATAATTAATTCTCCGCCAAAGGTCGCTCCAGCCTCGGGCCAGTGTGGCCTCCACGTCAACACAATACAAAACTCGTGTTGATAAGGACATTCTGTTTCCGCATCCACAACTGGCCAGTGTTTTAAAAGTTTTGTTTTTGTCTCCGAAAACAAATTGTTACCAGAAATAACAGATGAAACATAACAAGATAAATCAATGGAGAAAAGGTTATCGAGGGTGAAATATCTCGAGAGATAATTTAACATTAAAAGGAACAGCAGAGGAAATGTAAAAAGATGAAGAATGAAAGTAGAGGATGCTCACATCTCTTGTTAACTTCGGATCGAGGCGGTCAGAAGTCACTACACTGTGTTTAGGTTTATTCATTGCTGGTTTCATATTTAGTATCCATGGATATTTTCTGGTTTTCTTTTTCTTCCAGATCGAGCTAGTCCATTAGTTTTGACTACAAATTTCTTCGACTGTCAATCAGCACCAAACGCATACATCTGTATTGAGTTTCCCCCTCTCTCTCTCACACACACATACACATACATATATACATACATATACACGCACGCACTTAGCGCTTTCACTAGAAAAGCAATATGTCATCTCCAAACAAGTCTATTCTCTGACCTTTGAGCTTTGTAAGACATGTGATTTATATTATGCCTTGATTGTATTCTCTACTAACAAGCACCTACCGAGACATAGCTGACTTATCAATCCTGACACGTGATTTAGTGCTTCTGTTATTTGTTGCTATTTCTGTATTTATTTATATGGAAAGATTGATCTCGTGTAGAGACTTCTTCCGCTTTTAGTGACATTTTTCTGTTTTATAGTTAAAATTAGACATTTCCTGGAAAAAATACAGAATGAAGCGCTGTAATCATACAGTTTGGAAACTTCCAATGACGCCAGCAAAGCAGCTTTTAATTTTACTTACAAAATAATTTAAAGTAGTGGGTTTAGATACAGCAGGGCGTGGAAGTGATTTCCAGTATTTACTAGCCACGTGTCCTTTGTACCATTCTGTATACAACAGAAGAAGGCGACAGGGGAAATAAGCCGTCACAGTACAAAGGGAGTGAATTGAGATGTCTGGCTGTAGCTGCTGCTGCTGCTGCACTGTGACGAACTTGACAATATTCCATTGTTGTTGTTCTGTTTACGCACCCTGAATCATGTCTAAATAAAGGTGCGCGCCTCTCAAAGTAGCTAATCTCATCGATCCCCCGGGGAAGGTAGGTAAGGACACCGGTGACGCATATAGACCACGGCACATGCGCAGATTTCTGAATTTCTTCCTTCGATCAGTCTGAGACAGGAAACGAAACTCTGTCTGTGCACACTGCTCATTGATTGACGTAATAAGCTCCACTAGTGACGTCACGACGTCGTTATTTGTTGCTGTTGCAGTTGCTGTGTGTTCAGCGCTCGAGCAGCGCATTGTCGAGGGATGAGCAAATACTGCGCCACGTGACGACAAGAGCTTGGAGCGGGGTAGGTGGGGACAGGGGTGGGGAGAAGAAAAGAAGACGGCAATGTAAATATCAATGTAATGGTTTCTTAGAACTGATTTCTTCTAAGGTTGATGTTATGTCGGCCACCCGTAAGGATTGCGTTATTGTTTCGACACAAGGGGTGTATGACACATATATCCTCAACGTTGTGGGACAACGGTCTACGAAATGAGCCAGATGATAAAAAAAGTGATAAAAAAAGGTGTGTTCAGTTCTCATTGGTCAAGTGCCCACTAATCTTGTCGTTCTTACTGGCGAAAATGTCAAGTGTCCTGACTGTTGTATGACATCTGTGTTTCGACTTCTCAGTGCTGTAAGGCTCGCCATCATACAGTCCTAGTTGCTGGCATGGCGTAAAACACAAACAAACAACAAACAAACAAACAAACAAACAAACATTAGTGCTGTAAGGTGTCATTATTATTTCGTGACAGCTGTCTGGTATCCTCGGTGTCGTATTTAAGAAAAGCACCAAGTATCGTGATTGTTGTATGACCACGAACTTGTATTGCTGGACTGCTGGCAGAGGATTTTTTCAAGTTAACTTCTAAACGAGGCATGCTACTACAAAGCTTCCGGTTTAGTCACATTCTTTGTTTAGGCTCGCCGAGACTATCACCGGAGAACTTCCCAAGAGGCTAAGCGTCGGTCTTGGCAGACAGACAGCAGTCCACCTATACACGTCCATGGTGTGACAGCTGAATCTCAAGTCGTGGTTGTTGTGTGACAGGCCGACATACAAAAGCATTACATGTCCTTCAGAGAGAGCTTGGAATAGATCATCGACACAGTGGCCTCAGGTGTGTGACCATGAATCACTCGCACCTGTCAGGTGCCTTGTCCCACTCAGCTTTTCCCCTTCAACCCCACCGGCCACCCCACTTGTTTAACGTTTGCAAGACATCTATGTATTTATAGGTGTGCATCTGGCTGAGTTCAGCCACTTGACCTAATCTGGTCGCCAGGGGCAATTTGACGAATGCATCATCAGCTGGTGAAGATCCTCCGAGGTGGAGCCACCCTGGAACTTGAGGTCGGTGTTAATCCGGGCCTCTAGCGATGTGATGCATCATATATAATTTTACAGTTTCTTTTCTGTCGTGTCATTGTGTCATTGTGTCAGTGGGATGTACACTTCGTTGCACCCATTTCTCCAGGTAAGACTTGAGGAAGACGGAAAAGCTTCTTTACGGTGGACTGACTCCAGGTGACACCAAAGTACCCGTACCCTAACCTCTATGCAACGTGTGTCTCTCAGTTGTGTCTTATATAAGTCTTTGGGCATGGGACGGTGTGAACAGGTACACTGCCCTCAATATTCTCCACAATTGTGATCCAAATATATATATACTTCCATATGATAAATGTATTTCTTTCCAAGTGATCTCCAAGCTTTATCGTCCTGGTGTCTTAGAACTTGTTGTCTCATAAGCAATGAACTGTTCAGAAGATGTCTGAAAGGAGGTGTATGACTACCACAGCATTCACCAACCCACCCAAACCCCGAGACACTAAAAATTATCCACACCTTGTAAGCTGTCTGTTCTACCCAGGGTTAGCTATCTGCCCTACACTTTCTTGGACATTCACCTGCTGTTCAGGTCGCCAAATGTGATGTTTTCATGTTCCTAGGTCCTTGAACATTGTAAGTTCAACAGCTGTTCAGTGTTGATCCTTCTAATTATGGTCATTCACTAAGTGTTTTATCAGTTTATCTTATCTTTCTATTCTCATCCGTGAGCTTCTGGACAGACGCGGGTAGGTCCCAGATTCTCACGGAGATGAAAGGTTTCGAACCCCACACGAAATAAACCCCAAACAAATAACAAAAAGTAAAACATAATTTAAGAATTAATACAGTCGGGCATGTCAACTGATCTGCAGTCCTCTGGACATCGGTGACTGGGGAGGTGGATGTGCCGACGACGACGGGAGGAGAGGGAGGCGGGCCGGAGAGGGGGGTAGGGATGGGGAGGGAGCAGCTTGCACGTGGCGTGCCGTCACACAGTATCGATCCGCCGCTCGCCTCCCCACTGCACGGCGGCTGATGCAACAGCTCGTCTCACTCCCCCACAACGCCCTCCGACAGCAGCAGCAAACCTCTCGCTGGCTCCGTGCCAGGACGGGAGGGAACTCATGTGGGGTAGGAGTTGGTGGTGATGGCGGACGGGGAGGTGGTGGAGGTGCCGGTGGGCAGTCGGCGCAGGTCACGAATGGAAAGGTCACCATGCGTTCATGGTCCCCCTTCCTCTCCACAGTCATTTAAAAAAATCAATGGCAGGAAGACAGACAACTCTGCTCTCGAAAGTAATGTCTCTTCTTGCTTCCCTTGGATGTTTTGTTGTTGGATCCTAGGGTTTGCTCGGGGGCTCTTTGAGTATCCATAGCAAGGCAATTATCATCATCATCATGAATGCCAAGATTATTTTAAGTCTTTGTTCTACAGTTTGGTCCTGCGTCTGCACTTACAGGTTGTTTACAAGTTTATGATCTACGACCTGTCAACATGTCTGTCTTCTACACGTTATCAGTCCTATCTCATTGCTCCCACGATGGCTATCTGAAGCTGCTGAGATGTGTTTCCATTTTCTTGTTTACTTGTCAGTGTTTTCCAGACTCTGTCACTGCTTGTGGTTTTGTGTGTGTGTGTTTTAATGCCGATATTCTTCCACCCACACAAGTGTACCATACGGCGGACATCAGCTTTCACATCACATGACTGCTCATTCACGGAGGATCACACACACACACACAAACACTCCCTACATCACATACACTACACCCCAACATGGCAGTCCACATATGTCCAACATGTCAGAGTACATAACTTTATCTCCAGGCCCCGAAGGTATGAACCAGAGGTGGGTGAAAACATACCCAGACCCTGAAAGACTCGGTCTACAGCTAAGGTTGAAGAGGGGCTGCTAGGACTCTAGGTACTGAACAGAGGTCAAAGGTAACCCGTAGGTAACCATATACTTGACTAGATCCCCTAACTACATCCTCATGTAGGTTAGTACCCTATTAAATTAAAACAATGCCCACTAATGAGCTCAGACAGTTCTCTTTCATTGCCACCATGAGGCAAGCTTACAGTTTGATGATTGCTACAAAGAGCAAATGGCAAGAACCTCCGCAGGGTGGAGGATCTCGGTTAGATACCTCCATACCCCCGAGCTCATCCTCTTCAAGGTTGCCAATTTTTTATGACTTGGGTGAGTGGTCTCAAAGTCCTTGACTGAGTTAATCATACCAAGAAACGAGTGTACTCTTATTTCCAAGGGCATGGATCTGTCAAAATAGTCTGTTGACACCAAAGAAAGTTAAAGTTCATGGGCGTCTCTAAGTGACCAAATTATGAAAGGTTATGACCTGAGGTCAGTCAATTATTCATCAATCAAAAGGTCAAAGATTTGTGTTTGAACAATTATTACCGCTTTACAATTATCGCTACTTTAAACAAAGATTACCAATAGTTGCAAACCTTAATTTGGATTAAAACTATGAATGTAGTCGGGTTGTGGGGAGGCGGGGAGGGTTACTACACCACACGTGACAAAGATATTTGTTTTGAACGCCAGTAGGAAAAGCTTCATCTAAAATAACAAATAAATTCAAAAACATGCTTGATATAACTATTTGCACCAGTTTTCCGTCTCCACCCGGATCTGTCCACCGCCTTCAAGACTACGAAACAAATGTTGAGGACTTAACTCTTTAAAAAAAATCAAGATGAAAGGAATCCCTGGAAATGTTTATAATTTTTACAGAAAGAGGCGGTTTAGGGTATCATCTAGAACATTCCTAGCAGCTATTGAGCTTTTCAGAAAGAAATTGAGAAAAAGGTTAAGAGATGTGTAATATAAATGAACGACTCTGTTATTCATCGCCCTTTTCCTCCACAGAAGTGTGTTTTATTGTTTACTGTTCAGTTCTGTGTGTTGTACACTGATATATTGCTTCTTGTCCTGAGTGCGTGGCTCCGTGCAAGGGAGGTAGAAGAAGAAAATCTCTTGTCTTTCACAGCAGATAGTCTTGTTTAAAGTAGTGAAGATGACTGACCATGATCCTCCTCCTCCTCCTCCTCCTCCTCCTCCTCCTCCTCCTCCTCCTCCTCATCATCATCATCATCATCAGTATATAGTGTGATAAAAAAAACTTTCGTTTTATTCCAGTGTAGCAATTCACAGCCTGACTACCCGACCTCATCTTTCATTCTGTACTGTCGGCCGTTGCGTGTACTACTGTACAACCCACACAAGAAGCCGTTACTCCATTTGTCCCAGTGTACACGTGTACTACATTCGTGGGTCACAGTGTGCACAGATGTGCTCCTGATGGCGGAGGTGGAGGAGGAGGTGTGGAAGGCTGGCCTCAAGTGTTATAACTAACCTACATAAACGTTTGGTGGCACGCTAAATAACCTCTGACCTCTTCATTCCACAGACTGGCATGCAGCACGGCATCGCCTATTTTTAGCCAGGCCTGGTCGTCTGCGCGCGCATACCGTCGCAGTAAAAAAATCGATCATCGATCTCTTCAACTGCGCAGCAGGTCTGGCGATGCCGAGATGCAACACATGTTCTGTGTGCGGTTCTCTGGGCGCCACAGGCACTGCAATAGTTACAGTTCACATTCTGAACCCTTTGTACAACACAGATACAAAATGTCGGGTGTCGCAGTCCTGTAATCATTGTAACCGTCAATGTATACCTGTACACCTGTATACCTCTTGTGAACAAGAAAATAAGACAGTTATAACGGTACACCATGATATTTTGTGCGACAGGAGAAAACGGGTTAAGTATCAGTCAACTGTCACTTGACTAACCATATATTATAAACTTGCAAATACCACTCACTTGGTGTACAACTGAAAAAATATGTTGAACTCTTGGCGTAAGGTTTTACAGTTGTTGTTGTTATTTTTATTGTTGTTGTTGGATCTCTGGCCAGGATTTGGCCAAAAGATTTTATTTATGACTTTTTCTTGATTTTGTGAAACATAAACTAAAAGTAACGATCTGTCCTTTGTCTCAAATGTCTGGCTTTGCATTTTAAAACACATCTTTCAACATCCCCTGTACACACACAAACATCATTCTTCAGAGGTGGACAAGGGGATGGCGGGTGTACGGCATGTGAGGGGGATATTTCAACAGTAATGTTTTTGTTGAGTGCACCACACTTAGGTTTTGATGTTACTATAGTAGCTGTTGGCAAGTGAAGGAGGGCAATGTCGTGGGGATCACTGTCTGGGAGGTTGTGGTGTGACTATGAGAGCCTCTGTGAGCTGGTTGTGTAAGGCGAGAGCAAGTGTGTCAGTCGTCAGAGCCAGGCAGCCATACACCCATACTTGCTCGAAATACCCGAGAATGTGCATGCTGGGATAATTCGGTCTGCCTTGGGAAAACCCTCCCTCTGACACGATTACACCCACAGCTGTCTGTCCCCGCCCCCTCACATCTGAACATTCACTGAGCAGATTAACCAGGATTAGCCAGACTTGTGTGTGTTTTCACATCAGTGCCATGTCTGTATTTCAGCTACCCTTTAAAATACTTATTAACATTAATCGATGGATTTTGTAAGAAAATAAAGGTCAGAGCTCTGCAAGCGGCAGTCTTTCATGCTCCATTTTCATACGGGCAACAGCGGTCATTTGAAAAAAACAAAAACAATATGGCTACAAGCTACAGTTTGTAAAAACATTAAATCCATCTTCATTTTCAACATCATTATTCCGCCAGAAATAAATTTCCGGTGTCTGCTTATAGACTGTGGAAGAGAGAGTTGTTATAGTTAAGTCTACAATAGGTTACAGCTCCGGTTTTCAACCTAGGGTAAGCAAGGATTAAGCATGGGTATGCAGCGACATCAATAATTATTGTTTCAATATAAAAATAAATACTTTTATACGCGAACTTACGGGTGAGGGGTACCCGTAGATATACTTTTACCTTTTAGGGTACAATCGCGAAAAAGGTGGAGAATCTCAGTGCGATTGAGGTGTGAAATCAGATGTAAAAGGCGGTAATAAAGGAGGAACCGTCCTCACTGATTGTTTACTATGCTGTGAGACCATCAAAAAGAAGTCGAACTGCCGAACAATTTTCTCGGCCAATGTTTATCTCTGATGACGTCAGAGACTCAGGTAAAAAGTCACCGACCGAAGTGTCTAGAAGCAGGTGTCGGGGTCTCATAATGATGTCCGCAAGAATGGAGAACTAACAAGTATTAGTTAAAACAATAAAGACCAAAAAAAAAAAAAACTCGATGTTTTGAACGGTGTGACCGAATTTTGCTGCTGCAAGATATCACGCGATTCTCCTGTTCAGCAATCGTATTCCTACTCTTTACATTTAAAAACATCTCCCCCTCAACAGCTGGAGCCATAACAAAAAAAAAAAAAAGTGGGTCCTGAGCCTGTAATCGGCTCTCGCATCACTCGCTCGGCACGTGGCCCCTGGAAACGGACCAATCAGACGTCTCGTCTCATCGCACCGCCTTCACTCCACTCAAGGACACCTTTGGCGGCAAGGTTGAAGGAACTGGCTCGACAGACACTAAACTTCTGATAACCGATTTCTCTTTGTGTATTTTAATGATCGACTCACAGAGACCCGATTCGAAAACGGAAGAATAACATAACAGACGGGTTGCGCGTGCATGCGTACTTGTGTGTGTGTGTGTGTGTCTCTGTGTGTCTGTGTGTGTTCTACAAGATGTATGTGCGTAAGTACCAATGGATGTGCGCAGGATAGTTGCTGGCGAGGGCGCTATCAACATTCATGAGACCAGTCCGTGGTGCCAGAGGAAGCCAGACTGACTGCCATTGACCAAGAGCGATGCCTTGCGGAAATTGAAGCCAGCCTCTTCCCGTGATGCTCTGTCCTGTTGCAGGAGTGGCACAGAAATGGATGACGCAGTGGTGAAGACAAACCGCTTTGAAACTGTTGTCAGATGATCTCTTGTTTGTCCACTCCGCCTACCTCCGTGTTGTGAGAGAAGCCAGCGAGTGGGAGCCCAAATTAAGGTGCTAATGGCGATGTTTTCCAATTTTCGTCGGGTCAGACTGTTTCGCCTTTGTCTTTAAATAGGGGCAAAAGAAGTAGACCTGAAGGTTTCGTAGGCTGCACTTTGTTTTAATGATTTGGTATAGTTCAGAGCAAAATGTTATATTTCGAAAATTTGGGTGATGAACCGCCTGTTAACCCTTTGGTAATGTTTGTAGTCATGTATCTGAAGAATAAAAAGAGGAGTTCTTGAGAATGACAATTACAAAAACTGCGAAAGGATTCGGATTTTACACAAAATGTTGATCATCCCTTGTTTAAAGTCATTGGCTGCCGGCCATCGTTATACATGTATCCGACTACGAAGTATACCATAACCGAAAAAAATTTATTAATGTGTCTCTCTCTCTCATACTCGGTGAAGAAACAAATAGTTTAGGGCTTTAGGCGATACCTTTTGGCAATTACTGCATTATAGCAAAGCTGAGTGATCATCATTTCTTTTTCTTTATAAAAATAAACAAAATGATAAATCCCTTGTTTAAAGGGTTGTACTAGACCGGTTTGACATACCCAGAGCTGAAAACTCCAAAATCCAGCAACCTACTACCTCTTGCTCTCTTACTGTTGATATTTCTGTCCTTACTGACTCTACTCATCGTTTAGGAATTTCCAGTGAAGACCAGCAGGAGAAAATATCTGTTATTGCCTTTCCCACCCATTTCCTGGCGAGATTTTCCTCCTGTTTTCAACTGACACTCCCAGGGACCAGAACTTGGTCCTGCCAATGAACACATCACCGCTTGACGATGTACATTGTAGACAGACGATGTTTGGGGCCAACAAACATAAATCTACTTTGCCCTCAGAGTATGAATACTTAAAAAATATTATACTTGTAAAGAATGTGATAACCAGTTTTGTTCATTACCTCAGTTCTAAGTAATACAAAGAGAAAGAGGGAAAATGTTAGACTGTTGTTATTTCAAAAGTAAGAAAATGTGTTACTAACATTTAATGACATCATGTCGATGTTTCAGCCAAAGTATCTGTGCTAAAAATAGCAATTAAATTTAATAGAATATCAGTAAACTTTAAAATCAAACAAAATATTGAGATAGAATAATAATTCACTCTTCATTAGCCTTCAAACCATTAGTAAAGCCAAAGTTGTATAAAACATTTGCAAGTAGCTCCACCAACAACATCGAGAATTGATGCAACCTAAAAATTGCTTTTCGGAAACCCTGATTATTGTTTTGTTTGGGGCGTTATATAGTAAAATATTGGAGTATGTACAGCGAGTGACAGATATTTTAAGAATTCCTGTACTGATGTATTTGCCTTTATTCATACACACGCACACACTCGCACACACTCACTCTCTACACGTTCACTTCAGATTAGTGCGCAGAACCCGAAAAAACAACTTGTTGATGTGATTTATCGTTCACACACCTATGACAGTTACCACTGATAAGATGAAAATGCAGTTAGGACCTTATATTTCGTTCACCTACTGCCTCTCCTCTCTCTCTCTCACACACAAAACACGGAAAATATTTACTTTCTACATACATTTACATATGCAAATGAAAGTCTAGGATTTAAACTGTTTTCTGCTCACTCGAGCACAGCAGGTGTGTACATCCATATCCTGTGTGCTTGTAAACGTGTGTACAGGTATATCCCCTGTTCATGTGGACATATTTGTGTATATGGACTATTGGCAAGTTGTACTTCTATTTATTTTCATTATATAGAGCACAGATGCATATCTTCCCAGGGCAGCGAGTTCAATGAGTTTACGATGAAGCCTCTTCATATTATCATTTTCCTTCAAAATATTTGACTGCAGAAGCAGTACAACACAAATATATAAAATGAAAGAATGAAGATGATATTATCTTGTACAGATAAAGGGCAATGGATGTAAAGATAGTCCTAACCTACAATATTTTGTAAATATCTTGTGAACATGTCTTATAATGAAATGAACCATTCCCAAACTGACTGATATATGAGAAAAAAGTACAAAATTAATCGCAAAATTTCTTTTTTAAAAAAGTAAAAAAAAAAAATACCGACATCCGTGTATAAATAACGATGGACATGACAATTTTCCAGTTTTAACAGGACTTTTAAGTGGAGAAGGCAGTCAACAGAAGCCCATCAACACCATTAGCGCTGATTGACATCCAGTAATGTTTATGAGACATTAGTGAGCGCATTTCTGATGTAATAAACCGGACTTGTGAGTACCCGCAATACCCGATCCCCTCGGCAAGCTAGCACGCGCCGCGCACTGAAGGTGTAAAGTATAGAGTTTTAAGACTGCTCAATCTAATCCCTCAAAAAATGGAGAAATATGAACTTTACAAGATGCAACCAGAGCTAATTTGCAACTAATGCCGGCATGTTTACTTTTGAAACTCACATCAAATATTATGAGAGAACCACAGCACGTTTGTACGACGACGACGAAGACGACGACGATGACGATGATTCTGACTGAGTATAACTCAGTGTATATCAATACCACACTTGGAGTTTGTTGTTCCAGGTAAACACGACTGCCGGGTGGCACAACTGTTAAAAAGACAAGTGGTAATAATGCGGGCACTGAGGTCTGAACACTGCTGTTATGAAACACGAGAAAGCCATTAGCCGACAGCAAGGATCTATGGCCGCGGCGGGTACACTGTACCCGTGCCCTCCCTGACATTCAGTGCGGGGTATGCACCCAGCGCTAGTTTCGAGACAATGAGAGACCCACAGGGGTAGTTGCGCAACTTTACCCCTCTTCCACACACGTGTATATTATTTCTACCCCGGGTGGATAGACAGACACACTGAAGGCTGGTCAGATGGTCAGCGCTAAGATGACTGGTCATCGTGCTTTTCCTTGAAACAGAATCTCAGGGTTAGCAATCTTCAACAGCAGTTATAGAGGTTATCGATATTTATGAGTAGAAACTGTAGGGGTGTATCGATATTTTCCAGTAGAAATTGTAGGGGTGTATCGATATTTATCAATATTGATCCCACGTGAACTTCAGCATAAACGGTAAGGGTGTATCAATATTTTCCAGTATTTTCCCCAGGCCTGGAGTACAATCAAAAGAACTTTAAACCGAAACTGTTGGAGGAGGTAATTCTATCATCCTCTACACCTGTGTTAGATACTCGGTTACCTGTCCTCCTCGCTTCTTTGGACGCGAAGAGCAGGTAAAAAGATCCGCTGCATACAATTCGGTGAAGGTCCTGACAATGCCACAAAGATGGTTGGTCTTGTAGTTTGTGTGTGTGTGTGTGTGTGTGTGTGTATCGTGTGTGTGTTGTGTGTCGTGTGTGTGTGTGTGTGGAGGTGGAGGTGGAGGTGAGGGAGATCAAAAGGCAGAGAACTGTCAGCGACTTGTACGTTTCTTCCGGTCTCCTACCTCTCCATCCTCATCTCTGGCTGTTGCGATTCTTCACCCCCAGCACTTACAGACCCTTCTCTCATCTTGGTCCTGAAGTCTGGAGCAACCTACTTCCTTTGATACTTGGAATCTACATCCCCCTCATTGACTACCACCAGCACCACCACCAACAGTTTGAGGACCTGCATTTTCAAAGCATTACAACAGCGACGACAAGAAGACAAGTTTTATTACCTGTCAGGGTCGCAATGCTCGACTTTCTGAAAACTGTTTCAAGTGACTTGGTAGGTAGTTGATGACATGTGATGCGGGTATTTCAGGCTGGATTAGAATGCATAAGATGTGTTTAAGTTTAGCTTAAAATAATCGTTGTATATTTTGTTATTTTAGATAGTTTTATTGTCTTTCCCTTTTGTCTTGATGCCCTACCCCATAATGCCATAAATAATCAAGTACGAATAGTGTCATAGCAACTTTATTGTAAATCTTATCCACAGCTTCAGTTGTCATCTACTTTATTTGCATGCAAACATAAGTGTCGCCATACATGATTCACACGCGCACGCACACTCACACACATACTCACACGCATTGCTTGTTTGCTGCAGTGTTGTTTTCCTGTATACATGTATTTGTTTGTTTATACGTTTCGGTATGTGTGTGTGTTCTATGTTTTGATTCTATATTTGTATATGCGTGCGGGCTTGTGAGAGTCTGTACAGCGCACTGAGCCTCCTGCAAAGTGGAGAGATGCGCCATAGAAATGATGAGGAGGATGACGACGATGACGACGACGATGATGATGATGATGTGTCTGTTATTATTATTGTTAGAGAATGAGAATGTGTCATTGTTATTTGTGCTTGAATGAGCGAACGTGCTTGGCTGAATGAAAGGTCGAAGACAGACAAAGATTTCCCATTATGGTGTTGGGTTTCACGTGAAGTCAACGCACTGCGCAGTCATCTTCAACCTAACCTCTCTCTCTTGTATATGTGGTTGTGAGTGTGTGTGTGAGAGAGATGGTGTGTGTGTGTTCCCCTATTTCTCTCTCTCTCTCTTGCTCTCTCTCATGCTGTCGCCTCACCCGGCAGGAGACTGTCTAATCATCACTAGCATTTCTGTACCCGATGATGCCTGAACAACACTTCTTCCGCCTGTCACACAGTCGGGTGGATTACAGATATTCAGGTCACTCGCTATGAGTGGGACCAGTACCCGACCTTTATTTAGTGGTAACACATCAAACTTCGACTTGACTTTATTCATTGACGTCAATCTCTCTTTGTGCTCTCGACAAGAAAACAATAAAATCTCGGTTCTTAAAAACTCGGACAAGAAAACGAAACGAGCAAATAATTGTTTATGGCCTACAAAAAAAAAATAATCCAACAACAGCATTATAGCACTGAAAAATAAAAGAGCAGTATTTTTGTTCCTGAAAGACAAAATCCAAGCGAAAGCAAGGCGAACATGCCTACTCTCCGAAGGTTACACATGGCGATTCCCCCGAATCTGGACAAAGACCATATATTACCTACAGGTGGGGGCATCCCCGTGATAAATGAACACCTGCAAACCTGTGTCCACGCAGAGCTAGAGTTACAAATACAGAGGACTGCTTTCGTATGAAATATATGACTATGTGGAAATGCATGCTGACACGATTTTAACATTAACGATCGTGGGGAAGAAAAATTTCCCAACCTTGTCCCTGATCTGGACTAAGCACTGAACGGGAGACATTGAAGTTCGAGGACATCTGCTGGTTAAACGGCTTTGGGTTTTCTGAGTTACCTCCACCTCAACCTTCACAAAAATAAAAACATGGCACTGGTGATCGTACATTCAGCATTAGCAATGTGTGTTTGTTTGTAGTTTGTTTGTTTTTTTCGGTTGGTTTGTTTTTTTGCTTTTAGTTTGCTTTTTTTTTTTTTTTTTTTTTTTTTTT
>SRHC01001551.1:850253-965318 GCA_004794325.1 Pomacea maculata | reverse complement strand
CCCCCCCCCCCCAACACACACACGCACACACACGCAGACTGATTCTATCTTGTGCAGACCTTCCCTACCCGATCTGATGACAGTAATCACAGCCATAAAACAAGCTTTGACATAAAGAGAAAACGAATGCTCATCACATGAAATCTCGAGACAGCCTCGCATGCCAAGCGCGAATTGATGCAACATAAACAAGGCTTTCTTTTTGAGATAACCCAGACAGAAGGCCAAAGGGGTACATGACTAGGGGAGACTAGCTGACTAGCTGACTAGCTAGCCTGACTACTGACAGTTTGTATCTAGCTCATTCGACTGTCCAGTGCCTACATCACTCCTCAACATTTCGTAAGCAGTGATGTCCACCTCCAGTACAGCCCTCGGTGGGAGGCATGGAGCCGACAAAGGACTGGATGATAATGTTGGTCTTGGATTTCTGTTCAAGTCACGTAGTTGGGTTCACTTCCGTCAGCAATGGCGTCAGCCTCACGTCGACTTGGATTCATGCCCTCGAGACAAGCTAAGCAGCAGATATTTATTTTTTGTTTATTATTTGTTAGACTTCGAAAGAGCTCCGCCACAGTGCTGATTAAACTCCTAAACATAAACCTTATATGTATATAAACGAAACAATAAACTAAAATCTTTTTGTGGACCTGCCGTACTTTGTTTTGTAAACAACACTTTCTTGACATTGCTTTTTTGTAGATGAAATATTTTCTGGTCATTAGACGAGGGCATATCTAACTGTTGTTATATCTGTATCACAAGCCTGTGTAAAACAATTGTCTTTGTGAGACCCAAGCTGTACCTGACTGGGGTGTGTAGTCATGTGATAACGTGTCTTAATATGGGGTGATGTTATTGCTATAAATAGCTAAGGTCCTTGTGACGTCACATGACCAGGTCAGTTCAGAGGTGTTGACCTTTACAGCACTGAAGATGCTCATGAATATGCATGAGATGATCAGAGAAGGTTTCATCTCAAGGGCAGAAGGGTGGACGGGGGCACAGAAATTGGGGGCAAAGGTCAGACCCCAGTAAATGATTCAGTGAGCCCCACTTGTAAGGATGACTGCCCATCAGTAATGGAGGAAGGTTCAAGGGCGACTGCTGTTCAGGGCAAATTTAGATGACGACCAAAGACATGTACTTCCGGTTGAAAAAGGTCAGGGAATAAAGGTGTGTCATTCTTCCAGGCGTGGTATTGAGACAGATGGGTGAGAATGGTAGCAGATCACTTTGAAATAAATATTCTTCCGAGAAGCCTTTTGATGTTTACACTTTACAGTGTTTGTCTTTCAAAATAACTTTCATGACTCGATAACAACAACATGAATGTTTGACTTAATACAAATGATTAGAAAAATGAAGTAGGCATTATCATTGTTGTTTTTGCTGGAAGTCTGACTATTTAGAAAGATGATTAGAAGGAAAAACATATTTCCAATGTTTAGATGTAAAGACACAATTTTACTTTAAGTAAAAATAAATGAATAAAAGAAGTATTATAAAAAGACTTGTTCGTGAAAGATGCGTGTTTTCAAACTTAAACAAACAAAAACAAAACAGATTTCCCCTCTGCTGACTATCCCAAATCAGGACGGTGATGATGATGATGATGAGGAGGAGGAGGAGGAGGATAGTCAAAAAAAAAAAAATCCTAGCTAAAGACGAAAATATTTCTTCATCCGAAAGTTCATTCCACAAGCTCCCACGCCTAGTGTGCCTCATACGAACAAGGAGGGTATTTCCTTAATTTTATCTTTTACATCACCACTAACAACCGATAAAAGTGCGTGCCAGCTTCTGACACAGTGACCTCAGGGGTCAACCGGAAATGTAACACCAGGATTGAGCTTCACGAACCCGAAAGCAAAGCCTACATAAAAAAAAACATAAAAATAAAAAGCCAGACCCGATGTCGAACCGCTAACCTCATGCAGATGCCTCCCAGTTGGTGGATGTTGCCTCGAGCAGACGATATCCCCCATCTACATGCACTACCACAGGTATAAAGACTCTCTTGTGCGTGGCACCGAACCTTTCTATGAGAGAGAGAGAAGCAGACAAGAGTGCCGGTGGGTACAGCCAGCGACATGCTCGCTGCTTCGGTCAATGACGTCACGAGTGTTGGAGCACGAGCGCAGCACGTGCATGGCTGGCTTGTGTCGGAGGCCCTCGTGCCGCCGGAATGTCGGAGCGGTTGGACTGCGCAGCCTGCGGGGCAGAAGCGAGCCCTTTGTATGCCAGGCGTCTATTTTCCTCCCGCCTTCTGGAGATGCTTTCCGCGCTCTCTTCTCATAGGAGGAGAACTGGGCTACTGGGTCGCCACAATTAGGGAATCGGTTGAAAATTTGGGAACAGAAATTTCACACATACTTTAATGGGCTGTCTCTCTCTCTGCGTTCACTGCCTTACTGGTTTCTTTTGCTCTATGTATATATGTCGTTATACATTTATCACTTCCTTTTTTTTTTCTTACTTTCTCTCTCCTCCCCATCTCCTCATCCCCCTGTCTCTCTTATGGTATTTTTTGGACAGAAAAACGTAGATCGAATCTCAGTTTTTAAGTCCTTCCTACATTCTTTTCCCATTTGACTTTCGATTCCTAGATCGATGCTCGGGGGAAAAAAGGACAGTAAATAAATAAACGAAACAAGCAGCTTGATTCGATTGGTGTTTACACAGTTTTGCATGGAACGCGTATCGCTCAAAGGTTTCTACAGACACAAGTTGCAACGCCACCTCTCCCTTTCCACAAACAATAACAACCCTCCAAAGAAAAAAAAAACAGAAGCTCCCCAAACCTAACCCCGACAATAATGGTTCTCCAGACAAAGGTATGCACAGAACAACACTCCAGGCATCAACCGCGACTCACCAGCCAAAGCAAGAAAAGCAAGTGTGGTGCCTGAGGGTCATCTTCCCTGGAGACTGCGGCTGGTCACCAAGTCGAGTGGGCGTCGCGGCTTCCTGCTGGGTCGACCTCCGATGTCTGGGTCAGTGAGGAGGCCAGAACACAGACATGTGACACTGGCTTTTCCTGTCAGTCATTTCAACCAAACGGGTATAGTCGGGTGGTTAGAATGATGGCGTGCGAACTGCGAGGCGCGTTGTTCGTTACCCGTGTACCACATCCCCCGTCCACCCAGTCCACCCAGTCCACCCAGCTGAAGGTACTCCAAAGGTAAGGCAGCGGGGTACAGGAGAAAAGTAGTACTCTCGTATGGCCCCAAGACTTGGGAAAGGTAATGGGACGACCTTTAAATTACATTTTATTCCACGTACATGCATTCCAACAAAAGGTCACGGTGGCTTTTCTTTTCCTTTACAAAATAATTAAATAAAAGACAATAAAGCACAAAACAATCAAAGCCAAAATAGACGGTGTGCGCATGCGTGGTAAAAAGTCAATGTCGCATCCCAAAGGTCAGGCATTTAGGCGGAAGGGCGGAAGGACAGACAGGCACTCCGGATGCCAAGGAAACAAACAACTCTCTTCTAAGCATATGTGAGAGAAAGAGAGAGAAGAACCAACAATCTAATTAGCGATAATTAAAAAAAAAACTCTCCTGTTCGTTATCCTCTGAAGGTCACAAACCAGTGTCAACACGCATGCGCATACTACTGCGCATCAAACATCTTGCAGAAATCACCACAAACAAGAAACAAATGAAGAATGCTTTCCACTGGTTGCTCTAACTCTATCTCAAGGCATTGCAGTTGTTGATATCCCAAAGTTTCCCTACTTTCACAGTTTAAACTTGGAAGAAATGGCGTTTTTTCTCTGTGTGTGCGCGCGCGTGCGTTAGTCAGTGTAAACATTGCATCTAAATGCCTGTGAGCATGATACTCCTTTTAATAAACGAAAAAAAAAAAAATTCGAGAGCCGGTGTTTGTCGTGTTTATATTTGTTTTTGAGCTTTCTCATATTCTCGTCCTATTTGAAAACATCCTTGACCCGTTCTTAGGACAAAGGTCAGCATTACACGTGCAGACAGCACGAGCACGCTTGTCCGATATTTTGCTGAGAAGGAAGAACTAACCCTTCAGACATCTCTTGCAACTGCATCAGAATCACATTCTAAGTTCCTTTGCCCCAAAAATAACATGTTCCAAAGATGTCCGAGTTTGTTTTCCTTTATTCACGATCCTCTCTGAGTTTCTTTGCGATTAGATAATAATGAAAGATGGAGAAAACTTTTATTGCCAGTGGTGGATAGCTAGTCGAACTGATGCAGGCCTGACGAGAGGGGGGGACAGGGGGGTCTGGTGTACCCGGGCCCGCGGCTGTCAAGGGGGCCCGGCCTTGGTCAGTGGATTTTTTTCTTCTTCTCCTTTTCTTTTTCTTTTAAAGAAAGGTCTAAGGACAGAACACGGTCTGAATGAAGTGTAGATATTGAGATTCGAATTGTAAACATACATTATATACTGGGAAAATAATTTACGATTACAAGTACAAGGGGCCCGGAGAGGTCGTCTGTCCGGGGGCCCGGGCTGGCTCTCGGCGGCCCTGAACTGATGTTAGAATTTTCTCGAACAGATGAATACATTCCCCGAATAGAAGTACTTATGAAGTATATTTTCCCTGCTCTGGAAGCTTATATTTAGAATATATTCCCCTTTGTGTAACTCTATATTAAGTGTACATTCCCTGCTATGGAAGGTTATATTTAGTAGATACTCCCTGTTGCGGATGTATGTATTAAGTATACATTACCCGCTCTGGAATGATATATTAAGTAAATATTCCCCAGTTTGTGTTCACAGTGTAACATTCTGAGTGGTTTAACATAAATTGTCTCCAGCAGCTTGCAATGCTTTGTGTCGGGTACGTCCCCAAGTCTTCACTCGTGGAAACAAGAGACTGTAGACACAGCATGTGCAACTTTCCTAACATGTAAACCACGCACGCACTGTTCCTCCAGAGTTTAGGAACCCCATCTTTCTTATTTTTTCTTTCTTTCTCATTATTCTTCCGCGTGCTGTGACCTACTGACGCCTGGAATGCAGCGCCCTCTGGTTCCTGAGCTGTTTTCCATAATGACTCCAAGAGTCGTCCACCGTGGGGCTGGGTGAGTGTTGGAAGCGGGGCAGCATCACCAGAATAACTTCACTTGAATTGCAGATCACAAAAATCGGAAATTAACCTCAGTTAGTCGAGGGTTTGTTATGTCGTTTATTCAGCTGACCCCTAGGCTGCAGAAAACACAGAGAAATGCAGCGGTACCCAGAAATAGAACGCCGGGTGCATCCTTCCACTCACGCCTCTACGTTTCTAAAAATAGAAGCTTCATTTTGTAGATGCTGGTCTGACCTTTTGATGTCCTGCCGCTGGATCCGGTCTGATGTGGGGCGCTGGTGGTCAGCGGCGACGGACGTTCAGCTTAATTAACATAATTACCACTTACCTCCCCTACGAAGTCCACTCTTCCACCTCTGAGGAAAATTAGAGCGAAGAGAAGAGGTGGTGGGAACAAGAAAATGTTACAAAGTCTGTATTTGCGTTAGTTATCGGATTGGATGAAAATTTTTATAGTTGTTATAGTCTCTGTCAGGTGAACGAAAGAGAGGCAGACAGTTAAAGTTACCTGGTGTTCAAATCTCCCTTTTTGTTTATGAAGATGTGAGTCTGTTTACAGACCTCATGGCAGCCATTGTGCCTGAACAGGAGTCTGTGTAGGCGATACATCCTCCGTGGCCATACGGTACTGCTACAATAAATTGCTGTTTCTAAAATCTGGTATTGGTACTTTTGCAGAGCGAAAAACAACAACGGTTGCAATAAATGTTTAGCCTCGAGTTTTATTTATTTACCAGGAAATGGAAGGCATCCTCCTTCCGCATAAGAAAAGTCCAAAAGTTGCGGAAAGTTGTCTGTTAGAGCTTGAAAACGCAGCAGTTGATGAGGATGTTGACATGTTTGCGGAGACAGTCACTTTCTTCTGTCTCTCTCACCCACCCACACACATAGACACATCCCGCTTCCTTCTCTCTCTTTCCGCTTGCCTCCCTCCATTGTCGACGCAGCGATCCGCATCATTGCGTCCGCTTCCACTGGTTTGTAGCCTCTACACTCCTCTCACCCCCTGAGGTCGCGTCGTTTCAAAAGAAGGGCAATGACCCAGAGAAGTCACATCTGACCTCTCATCCCTTCTCTTTAGGTCACGGTCGAAGTTAGGGTCGCAGCACGAAGAAGCAATTAGGCGCTGGCGACATACAGCATAAACATTGCTTGTTGTTACTGTTGTTGATGAGGACGACGACGATGAAGATAATCATGCACGGATCAGCGATTTTGTTGTTGGTGTTGTTGACAAAAAGCCACCAGTGGATGCGGTGTCCCTCTTCCATGTTGCCACGTAAACACACTCTCTCGTCGCACGTGTATCGGGACGTCTGCACTGTTGGCTGGCTGGCTGGCTGGCTGACTCTCGCTGCTTGCACGGCTCATTTGCCTCGCTGCATTATTTCCAACAATGTCACAATTTCAGCTTTCCTCCTATTCCGCGTCCTTTCTACAGATGTTTGCATACTTCCAACAGCAGATTGTTTGTACATCAACCAAGATGGACGTGAAACCCAAAACCTTCTACTCAAGCTCTACTCATGGTTGGAGAAGAAAAGCCAGACTGTTAGCAGTATGTGTAGAGGTCGCCACGGCTACAGCCTACTACCAAACATTGGAGCTCTCGTTAATTAGGATTATGGATGCTCCTCCATGACTGTGCATTTAATTCCTCCACACTTTAATGTTGAAGGATTTGTATGAAGTTGAAGCTGGCAGCTCTTTGGTAGTTTAACTAGCATAACCAACTTGTCTTTAACAGAGAAAATACATTTTGTAGAAATGCCTGGCTCTCATAATAAACTAGTTTATTTCGTGTTTACAAGAGACAGGCACGCTGACAGGATAATACACTTCGTGTGTCTGTAGTCTCTCCAAAACTCTGAAGCAAGTAGACTTTTCAGGAAGAATTGAAAGAGTTAGAGAAGGAGGTAGGCGAGGTACTTAGAGCAATGAGCAATGGCTGTTTGTGACCCCCCGACCCTCTCTCCCTAACGATCCATGTCACGAAGGGGAGGGGCGAGGCCTCATTATCACTCTGCATGACGAGTGCACATCGGGCGTCTGGTGTCGCAGTTGTAGTTTGTTTGTTGTATGGAAATGAATGGCTTATGGTGGATAATGGGATTTTTTTGTTTTTAAATCAACACTTTCGGTTGGAGATTTGTCTTTGCGAGATCTCTAATTGGGTGGTCAGTTGAGTTCTGGTGGTAACTACAGGTACTGATGGACGAAGCCCGGGTAGTTAGATATGAGAAGTATGAGTGGTTGAACCTTTGAGTCTGTTGGTGTGAAGCTACACACTACACCACTCCGCCATGTGTGGACATGATCTGGCCCGCTTATCTATGTCTTGACATGTCCTTTGACCTATTTTGGCTCAGCAAGTGCGCTCACCAACGAGAACATTCCTTATGAATACACAAATACAGAGAGAGAGAGACAAGGACAGACTCACATGCTTTCTTGCTCTCTTCCTTTTTTAAACATTTGTGTATTTATTTTTTTTATTTGTTTATGTATTTGTTTCACGCATGCTCGCACGTGAACACACACACAGATATTTCACAAGAGCAAGGTGCTCAGTGAGAATATCCTTTCCCGACCTTGAGGTGCACGCAGAAGGTGTGTGGGACCAACGACACTCGCGACACAGGTTTGCACAGGTATGGATGGCATACCTACGAGGCGGTGACATTCAAAGCTTGACTACCGCCATACAGGGGTCACGAGCTGTCTAACCACTGCACCTCGCCAGGTCGCACGGAGTGGTTTCTGTTGAAATGGCTTTGTTATCTTTTCTATACTTCAGACGCTGTTTTTTGTTTTGTTTTGTTTGTTTGTTTTGTTTTTGTTTTTTTGTTTGTTTGTGTTTTTTGTCATTTTCCTGAATCTTGTCTTTTATTATTTTCCCTGGTTTTTGTCTTTTTGCAATGTCTCCTGGCATTTGTCTTATTTCTATTTTTTATCACTTTTTCATGGCATTTGTCATTACTAGCGAAGTCCCGCTATTTCTCTCCGAATCTCGCCGTCCTGTCATCACCTAGTAAGAAGCCTCGTCTGGCGCTAGTAATGTTATGGTTATATTCTGTTTGTTATGTTCATATGTTTGTATGTGGCTGGACTTGTGAGCCAAAGAAAATTTTCTGTCTTGAACTTACCTCGGACAACAATAAAGTTTAATTCGATTAGTGGGTTAAAAGCCGACAACCCGGATCTCAACTCTTGTCCTCACTCGACCTTAGGTCACCTCACGTGACCTTAGGTCATGCTTTGTCAACGTGGCAGCGGTCAGAACTGCGCAGTAAACAGTCCAAGTCCATCGCGAATGGACTGGAAAGGGTAACAGACCCAAAAGTCTTTAATGCAGAAAGGCTGGCATCGAAGAAACCTTTTTCACACTACTAAGGGCTGAGCGCAAATCACTCCACGAGCTGAGAATGAGCGAGGGTGGCAGTCACGTGACGGACTTGGCGGCGATTGTCTCGTGCAGGTGCTGAATCTTGCAGGATGTTTCGGTGACTGATGAGCGTGCGACTGTCGTGGCCGAGCACATCCTTGTCCCTCGAGACCGTGCTACTTCTCACAGCAGTAAGGAGGCAGTACTCTGTTGCCGTGGTTACTGTATAACCGAGAAGAGGCCTGTTGCCATGCAGTAGGAACAGAGGGAGAAAGATACTGAGGGGACAAGAATGTGAACATCTTTCATTGTCAGAATGCAGTCCCCTTTCCATTGCCATGTACACTGTTCAAACATGTGTTAGCCTGGCATTATCGTGCATTAATTTTCTTTTTCTTTTTACTTTACCGGAACGGTGTTGTTTACTACTTTAATTACCAAAGGATAACTGAAGTCGCTAGTCTGCCCAGTCTGTTAGTAATTTAATTTTGTTAAAAGTTCGAAGTCTGTTTTCTTGATTTACGTGTTTAGGGGTTATTATTGACTATTAGTTCACTTATTGTTTTATTTATTCCTCAGGGTGGTCCGCTGGCGCAACGGTTAGCGCCTGTAACCAATACAGGTTATACAGTGAGGATTGGCTGTCCTGGGTTCAGCTCTCGTCTCGGGCACACTGTTCTTTCACGTGGCATCTGTTTACAAGGCTGGCTGCTGTGATATAACCTTAGTTGCTGGCTCGGTGTAAAACACCAATACCCCTCTCCCCACACCTTATTTATTTTGTACATGTCCTGACAATGCTTGAAGCTCAAGCCACTGATATAGATTAGTATAATAGTTGTCACAGCGTGCAACTCCAGCAAATAAGCAAAACAAGCCTCACTCCAGTTTGTTTTTTTCCGATTCGTACCTGTGATACTGTCGATACAATCAAGGTAAACATGTCGCAGGCAACATTCAACCTGTGTTTGATTTGTCTGTGTTGCAGACATGTTGACTGAGCCGCTTTCTTCTCGAGTGCAACGACTTCGGGAGACGAACATCAAGGCTGTCCGGCCGGACGGATGTCCAGGACAGGGACACATGTTGTGACAAATGTTGACGTCCACCCAGCCAGACGCACGTGGGGCTGCGACAGGAGATGCGGCTGCTTGCCAGTCCAGCAGCAGCAGCTGTTGCTAGATGTCGCTGCAGTGCGTGGGACGTGACGACGCATCGTGCTGGATGCTGAGCCAGCTTGCTGCGTGGGTGAACACTAGTTACTGTCAACCACACTCCAACATCGAGCGAGCTTTAACTCGGATCGGGCTATCGGACAACTGAACATCTCGAATATAACTTACAGGTCTGCTGACAGATGTTCACTGCCAATAACTTCTGTGAACATGATGAGAGCCGTGAACTGGAAGGAGAGAATACGGGTGTTGGTTGTGAACTGTCTGGGAGTTGTGCACATGATGATAGCTCTGATGATAAACAACTAAAGCTTGGTCAAAGGGAATGGAGAGTGAATGTTGGTTAATTTTGTTTTCATCCTGTACCCTTGAGAACAGTAGAAAAATACAGCTTTGAAATACGTTTTCGACACCACACGAACAACGACCATGCTGAAGGAGGAAGAAGGACTAAAACTCTGATGACAAAGTACACTACCCTCATACAAATCACTTTCAAGGAATAAAAACAACGCACAATCCAACAATAACAAGCTGTGCAACAGTTTTCTAACGGCAGTGGACCGTGACTATTGCAATACCAGCTCGGCCCTGAAAGGTAGAAATGGGGGAAGCAAAAACACTAGGGAATCCAATGAAAGATAAAACAAATAAAACACTAGCATTTGAAAATGTTGTGAAGGTACTCATTTTAGCGCCGGGTACCACGGCTAAACAAGGAAGAACAATAACAGATTTTTGCCGTATCCGTGCATATTCCTAGAAAAAATCGACTCATTCCCCGGTAGGTAATACGAAACCACGTGCAGATAATTTATAGTTATTCTAGGATACTCATGCGCCGGGACCCTCGCATATTCCAGGTGTTAAAAGCATGTCGGTGAAGGCTTTATTATTTGTATGTTTGCAAATATTGAAGATCCTACTAATTAGTGCACGTGCACATTTTTAAACATCTTAATTTATCTATTAAAAATACACTTCAGACTAACTATCTTTTAGTGTCATCTAGTCTAGACCATGCACACTCATACATGTGCACAAACACATTTGTAGACAGATACATTAGTCATAAGAATTTATTTTTCAAATATCAACGAAAGCATTTACAGTTAATGTCTCTCTACTGCTCCAAAGGACCCTCGTGAATTGTTGACGCCATGAATCAACAAACTGGACAACAAGCAAACAGTCAGCAAAACAAAACACCCTGTTGACAAACACGGAACTACTAGCTGCACACCAGAGAAGACATTTTGATTGGTCGAGCGAAATGCCCGCCATTGGGTGAGTGGTGGAGTCAGGGGTTGGAGTAGTGCGGTGGTTGGCACGATCGTTGACTTCCGGTGAAAACACGGTAGCGCGAGACGACGTCCCGCGCATGACAAGGCCTAGAGACTGGCTACGTCATTGTCCTACTTCCGGTATGTCTCCTGCCGGTAATCGGGCCGCGTGCGACTGGCGCGATAATGACGACGAGTGAATCTTCCAGAAGATTCTCAGGTTTTGACTCCGCCTCCCCTCCCCCTCTTCCTCCTCCCATCTCTCCTCCCTTCTGCCTCTCGTGGAAAACCTCTGCTTGCTGCAGGCCGTTGAACGCAGGCAGGCAAACAGCAGCTTGATGAGCTGATGTCCGACATGTGCTCTGACACGAATGCTGTTGTCGAGAGGATGTCGGGTCCATCACGTACCACGATCACCAGCTCTTGTCGTTTGTATTCATCCTCCACTCCCTTCATCTCCCTCGACGGAGCTGTGATCTCAGACACGCAGTCAAACGATGGCGCTTTGAAACAACGATACATTTCAGGAGAAGAGATGGTCAACAGAATTTTTCTCTAGCATGTTCTAGTTTACTAATATAGACGTTAGATTTTCCCTGCATGTTTATTTGCTAATTAATTTATTTAATCTGGGGAGGGGAATTTTAGTGGAACAAACACAAGTCTATCAGCAGGACATGCTCTGGCGATGAGGTCAACAGATGACAAGACCATCCCTTATTACAAACCAAAGAAAAATTGGTGATATGTTGACAAGTCAATACTATACCAACAAGAAGTCAGAAAACACAATTACAAGTTTATCGATTTAAAAAGATAAAATAAACAAGTCATTGTCAACGAATCAGAAGAATTTCAAGCAAAACAAGAATTACATAAAGCAAGGGATCATTGTAAAGAACTGTACAACTAATTACACTTGAACTGAAATCTCTAAAGCAAAAACATACCTTCTAAAATATAGACTGATTAAAAAAAATCATGCCTAGGGGAAAGTTAGATATAGAAATTGGCCGACAAATATAATCTGCTCACTGCAATGGAATGAAGGTTACTGGCAGTCCACCAAGAGAGCAGATGGCTAAGAATGACAAACGAGATGTTTCTTAAATTTGCCACAACGAACAAACCAATCTTTGGGTGTTGCCTCACTGCGGATGAAAGATTCCAGAATATTGCTTTAAGAAAATAATTGTAAAACAAACAAACAAGCAAACGAACAAACAACAAATCGGAAAACAAGAAGGCAAACAAAGGAAGTCGGTCAGTGATGCGCTCTGTTGACAAATACAAAATGTAAATAATGTAAATATTATCATTTGTGTGTTGACTCTGATACCATCAAATAATGTTGTCGTCTGAATGCTAATATTCTGAAGGACTCGATGGATGCTTTCCATATTGAAGAAGAAAATAACAATAAAAATTAATTATAGCTGTTTAACAGTTGTTGGTTATCATCCACCAACCTTAGGAAGCTTATCAAGCAGCCTCGCGATGTTTTCATGTGTGGAGTTGATATTGATTTGCCTCAGGCCGAGCAGATAAGAACTCCGAGGAAAGCACTTTGGGTTCTGGAGATAAATGATTCAGAGGCTGCGATAAGGTCTGAGATGCACACAGTTATCAACAGTCGGGTGGTCTCTTCTCGCCAATCGGACTGCTGGACAACCTTCCCCTGACACTTGTTTTTCTAGGCCCAGGTAGCTCTGACCATGATGAACCATTTTACCCTTTTGTTTACTATTGTTGCTTGTGAGTTAGTGAGTTTGTTTACTGTGCTGCTGAGAGTTAGTGAGTGACTTGCAAATGTGAGCATCTCGAGGTATGAGAATGCACTTCTCTACAAAACTTAATAGGACAGGTCTGGCTTGTTCACAATAAAATGAAGAACCAGGAGACCTGTTTTAGCCGTGCAAAGTGCCAGCCTCCTAAGTGCCCCTAAGTCTTATTTTACTGGTACTTATTGGCAAGCAAGTCTGGACTTTGCTCAGAAGTTTTATTGTCTCAAATGCTCTCCCCTAAGCCTTTCGTTTCCTGCGACCTTTACACAAATTGGTCAAACGTTCGATGACCTTTGCCCTCTTAAGAGAAACTCGCCTTAGGTTTGAAATCTTTCCGAAAAATTCTAAACCGAAAATACCTTTTTCTTGAGGTTGTTCTCTGGCCATCCCTCCTATCTGTTTTCGTTTAGTCATACACGCACACACAACATTGCGAGCCTACAATGATAAAAAGAAACACCCTTCTGTCAGTCTGTCACATTCTAGCATCAGACCCTATCAACTATCTTGCTCTCGAGGGTGTCCGTGGTGAAACCGAGAGGCTGTGCCTCGTGTTTGGGGGGGAATGGCGGTTGGGGGTGGATGAGAGAGGAGGGGGAGAGTGCTGATGTCATCGTTTGCTTGAATGGACGAGTGGGAGGTCCTTCGCATGCATCACATAGTTATCTTCAACAGCAACTAAATGCACGTTCATCCAGTGTTTATCATAAAGAAATACCTGTTTACCAAGTGTTTTACGGCACAAACGTGGTGTAACACCTACGGCTTCAGACAACCATTAGTTGCATTGACAACGACCTTACTACGCCGCGGTTGACGAAGGTTGCTGGAGCAGGTTGTGATGTAGGGTGTCAGCCACCAGGGTCCGTTACTCATCAGACACAATTATCACTAGGACTGCTCTGCTGTGTCACATCCTGCTGACACAAGTGAAGAAAAAAAATGAATGGGATCTCTCTGTTACACTTCTCTCGCCTAGTCCTGATATGTGTGTGTGTTTGCTGGTGTGTGTGCGTGCTTGAGACCTTCGCGATAACTAAGTTTATTTCGGGGGTATGGGGGTTAAAATGAGCGAATTTACTTCAAGAACCTTTTTCTGTAGTGCAACAAATATAACAGTATAACTTCACATCCACTTCCTACCAAATAATGGCATAGAGTCGAGAAAAAAAAACAACAACCTACATTGATAAACCCTCGCTGACTCATGACCTCCTAATAGCTTATTACCACGCAAGCAAAGCTCGTGGTAACGGGGATGAAATAGCTAAAGTTCTACTTACACTTATTATACACGATGTACAGCGACACACTAATCACCAACATCATGTCCACACCTCATGACATATATCTATCAAATGACACTGTGGAGTCCTTCGTTCATTTTGAAACATTATCCCTGAGCTTGGAACAATGGATTGGTTTACAAGTTCTGCTGACTTACTGTATACGAGTCGTTTCGTGTACATTAAGATACAAGAAGGGTAGTTGTATTCCCGCTGAAACTGAGAAAGGGGAGAGAAAAGATTTTCTTTCACAATGTTATCCACTCCTTCCTTTTTAAATCTTCATCCATCTTAATCTTGATGATTTAACCTATTCCAATCTCACCTGCGCGATTCTCGTCATGTTCATTCTGGTTGTTTCGTTAACAACTCTCTGAATTTTGCAGAAATGACCTCTGACCTACAATGAATACAAGGCTTTTCAATGCTTCTCCTTACATGACTGAAATGCCTGTAAATGAAGGAACGGGAAAGAATTCGAGACCTATCTGGAAATGGCCGAAGGTCCAGCCAAAGCTACTTCTAAGTTTATTTACAGTGCTCTTGATGTTCATAAAGTGCACTGACATGCCAGTTGGAGTTCACATCAATTATTACAAGATGTCCTCACGGTCTCACCTCTTCTACCGACGCCTTACCACCCGAGTCCGTCTCCCCGGGTATTCGTGTTGACCTCCCCACATCGACACACTCTCTTCTTCTCTGGTCCCACTGCATGGAGTTTACTTTGAAGTGTCTGCGTTCAAAACTCTCAAGCGGACCTTATAATCCACATTTTAAATTTTATAATCAAGAGAAGTGCTCTGCACACTCAATTCCTCATCTTTGTCCATTCATTCTATATTTGTCCCGATGTCATTCATATGTTGCTTTGTCTTCGTTGTTTAGTTAACTGTTTGTTGTCTTTCATGTGCGGCGTATTAAGCTTGATTGTACACACGGAAATGCTGATTCAATTGTTATTATGTTCTGCAAACCTTGCTGTTGTCGCTTATTGAAGCTGTTACCGGCATTAAATAGAATTTTATTTTTGCTTTAAATTTCAAAGTCAGATTTTTAACAACATACACCTACGACTCGCTCTGTGGTGCTTCATTCTAATAGTTGTTTAATGCCCTCATGTTGTCTTTTTTTTTTTCCTTAGCATTCGTTTTCGAATGTGAGAAATGTCCAGTCAGAATATTTTCTTGATCAGCCGGTGTTTGGTCTGTTATTCTTTAGAAGAAGCGTAGTTCAGGTTGTCTTGACACTGATCCTTTAACAAGCCGATTAAAGCCAACTCAAGTTTATTTATTTATTTATTTTGGTTTTGTTTGTTTGTTAAATTGAACGTAGGTTTGATGCAAAGTTACAGGGTTTATTATGAATGTTTATGTTTGTGGTGGCAGTACCGGTATTAACACACTTATTTTTATCCAGTCGAGGTTTAGTTTGCTGAAATCTGTAGTAAAGGTCGAGTTGTCATGTCGCAGTCTGGTTTTTGTTGGCGCCGCAATTATGTATCAGAATTGCAAACAGATTTTTTTTTTTAAAAAAGAAATGTCCTGTGTGGTAAATGTTTTTGGGTATTTAAAAGAAGGAAAGCAAGAGTAACAGAGTGCATGTTGATGTAAAACAAAGCAAACTGCAATCAAACGAGAACCATTCACACCACATTACATTAATGAATTGATGAGTGAAACAGTCATTTCAAGTTTCTTTTCATATTTTATTAACCTTTTCCCCCCTTCAGCACTTCACAAAAATAACTGATTGGAAACAACGTTTGCATTGAATTTGCAGTAACACACTGCCATACTGTCAAACACATCTAGTAAACAACAACTCACAAGGTTGTGATAGTGGAGCAATATTTCATTCAACCACACCCTCGACATCACACGCAGACAAAGCGTTTTCTCTGTACACGTTCAATCATACAGGCGCACGTACACCTAAAACGGCAAGGGCGCGACCATTGGCTGAGCAGGACATCAAGCAGCCAATCAGATGCCGGCTCCTCGCCAGGTCCCTCAGGCAGCGCGTGATGGAAAATTTTCGCAAGCTGCTGCCGTGACCTCGACTTGCTGACCTTTCGAGGTCGATAGAGTTCGCTACGTGTACAATGTTAAACAGCTAAGAAATCTCGATTCAATTTCAATGCTAAATTTACTTATTCCAAAAACAAAAATTCTCAGCAGCACACTGGACACAAATAAAAAAAATAATTTCTTTTTCAGGAATTCCGATCTTAACATGGAATGGTAAGTCACCGCTTGCACATTTCATTAACCCAGTTTCTCACAATTAACATTTTCTTCAATAAATAAGTGTTTCACGACTAACAGTCACACCACAAGATTATTTCAAAGAATTACATGATCGCAAAAGGTCCCAGACATGCAGGTCAGACAACGACCTCCACCCACTCGCTCTCTGTCCACGCGCACACCTCGTGATGATGCAAGCGCGTGCGCGCCAAGGGACTCGTGGCCTGGCACACAAACGATCGACAAACATTCTGGCGCATTAATAAATACTAAATTCGTCAACATAAATACGAAACTCATCTTGCATTGTTTCGTCTCGGTACGAAAATAATTTCTGATTCTTTGCAATATGTAGCAAAATAACTGGCATCGGGGGGAAAAAACCCAACAGAATCTGACGCACACTGCACGCCATCACACGGACAATTTCAAAATGTTTCGTGTGAAAGACAACTCCTACAGACAAGCCTTCTCTGAATAAATTATGTTCTCAGCAGACAGACGGTTCTTAGATTTTTTTTCTTCACACATTCCGGCAAAAAGCTTACACACAAGAAGCATTTGACAATAACCAGCCACACAATACCTACAGGCGCTGCCTCTGGTTTTGGAATTCAAAAACTCCATACTAGAAACAGGCAACTGGTAATACTGATACACATACCTTCAAAAGAGGGGTTACATCACGTGATAATTTCGCAGGCTGTGTAGTGACGAGAGCAAATGTTATAAGCAGGAAAGAACAAGGAACTGAAAGCAGAAGCACAGTCTGGGTTTTTTTGTTGGTTTTTTTTTTCTTGCGAAGTTTGCATAGTTAAAGAGTTTCGTCAGCTTGCTGGCAGGTTGTTTTGGCGATTCCATAAGAAAGAAAATGATTCACATCAAAAAACCCCACTTGTTGAACACGTTCCGCAAAGCACACTCTAGAAAAGAAATTCATTTAAAAGATATTCTTGTACTAGTCCCCAAACAAAATGTTCCCTAAAAAAAAAAAAAGTCGTTGAATGCGATTGGAATAAGTCACAATTTGCAGATTTTTTAAAGCGAACATCCACAGTGGCAAAAGCTTCGAGACTATGGAAAGTTTTTGGGAATGTCCGGAACACCACAATGTTATTCCACACCCTCAAAGCAGCATGATGAGAAGGCGATCAGTCCACGTCTGCCCGCAATGAGCAGTTCACTGTTCGTAGACGAGCACGTGCAGGCGAACAAACCTTTAAGGAAAGCGGGTGGACAAAACATACACGAGACGAAAGTACAGTCCAACCCTCCCCTCCCCCCCAATCCCCAACTCATCCCAAGAGATGCTTCTACCCGATCCAACGGTCACAACCCAGACTTTCTGGCATCTTGCCAGTTCCAACATACAGAAACATTCGCCGTGGCAACACGCACTTGCACTCCTGTGGTACAGGCAGCCTTGGCAGGCAAGTTCGACTTGTTACTGACCAGTTCGACGATCACGTTGACTAGAAACAGTTCCAAACACACGAGAGTTCCAAACCTCGCATTCTCAAATAGGCGCTGGTAAATGCTTCGCTTCTAATGAAGCAAAGACTGTCAGCAGCATCTTCCAGAAGCATCACAGGACGCGTTTAGTAACAGGAAATTAACCCTTTGGCTGAACAGTCCTGAGCAGGGAATGTAACGGTGGCGACAGTCACTCGACTGGAGCAAAAGCACGATTTTCCGAAAGCTCCGCACCCGGTGCAGACCAGCAATGATAGTAATTTTTCTTGATTACTCCGAGGATGACAATTAATTGCCATCAGCATCAAAGTCCGGCTTCTTGTCTGCGGAGCCCGGATGTGGTCTCGCGTAGTCTCGTGGTCGCAGTTCCCCCATGCGGATTCAGATATGCTGTAGGTTGATCACTTTTGTAAAACTGCCGTGTTCTTCTTTAACACCTCCCCTTTTCACCCGACTTGACTTAAACAAGCATATGGGCTACTTGGTTGGGGAGTAGCAGCAATTCAGCAGCAGCAGGCTTTGGCTGTCGTAAAGCTCAAGCTTGTGATGGTGTTGAATTTAAAAGACATGGGGCGGAATGTCCAGAACACGAGAGTTAAGCGTTCACTAGGGGCACGACCCATGGCCGTCCCCGCTGCCACTGTCACTCTCTGTACCACTGCTGACACTGTCATGCGAGTAGGAATCCGTGTCGTCCAAGTTGTCCTCCTCGGGGCTCTCCTGAATAGGATCCAAGTTGGACATGGCGGACACAGTTCTCTGGCGCTTTCTCTGCGGTAAAGGCTTTAACTTCCGCTTGGACTTGGTGTTGGCCGCGGAGTTCTTCGACGACTTCGACGCCGTCTTCTTACGGATGAACTGCAATAAGGAGTTGAAGAGTCCCTTCTTCTCGCCCTCCTCCGACTTGGACAAATCATCTTTGCCATCGGCGAGGGATGCACAGCTCCTGGATTCTGGCCGGGAGGTGCTGACGGGGAACCGGGCCGAGCCCCGCATGTTGGGGAGAGAGTTGGACAGCAAGGTGCTGGATGGTGCCGTCACCCGGGACTCGCACAATACGGGTAGGCTTTTGGAAGCATCGGCCTGGATGATGTAGGTGTAGGTAAATCCTCTCCTGTCCCGCATCGTCACCTTGTAGGTCTTCGTGCCATCGGCTGTCTTGCTCTTTAAACTGTCCTTCTCAGCTTTAGAGCGTTTGGCAGCCTGGCGCTTGTGGGCGGGTTTGACGAACGGCATGTAACCGTGTGTGGCGTTAGGATACATGGCCATAGAACTCGATAACAATTCTTTTCACAAAACGGAGAGATAACCTCGCAGGTTGTGTAGTAGTAGGTAGATGAAAGTTAGTAGTAGCAGGAGGCACAAGGTATGGTGGTGAACAGTTCGTAGTTGATCACAACAACACGAGTGACGCAACACAATAACAGGATACAATCGTGGGTGCGTCTTTTTGTGGACGACAGATCGTAGCCTCCTCTGCGCGTGAAACTTGTCCTTCTGACGAGGAATGTTGAGCTCTCGGGTTATACACGAAACCTCTTCGTTAAACTGGGCCAATGGGCTGCCGCTGGCACAGGTTCAATTGACGTCTTGTCTGAGGCGAGTCCATGTTTGAGACGAGGGCGATAGGATGTGGAGACAAAACATGTTTAGCAAGTTTTCTCACAAACTACCGAACAAATTATACATAGCGTAATATTTTCACGTTCAAACCTCTGTACTTTACATTTTTATAACATTTGTGACAAAATTTTATCATAATTTTAAAAATAACCTAGGGAAAGAGAAAATATTTTGTCCCCATCACGTGCGCGGTCGATAATGCTATGAATATTCATTAGCTGGCGCGGAGCCAAATAGTTCCCGCCAGACCGTTGATGGTGGTGTCACATGACCTGAGTTTTCAGGCTGCCAACCAATCAGCGAATGTGAACGGCAACGTGCTCCGCGAGTGAATCGATATGACCTTTTACACCCAGCCTGTACCCTACACCGTACAACGGCCCCCGTTGAGTCGACCTGGGTATCGCGATGTCTCATGTATATACTTGTACCTACATTATCAACCCTGACAAAATGAATTCAAAAGCTTGAGATGGTGAATTAATAAATTTTTTTTTCTTTTTCGAAAGGCACTCAACAAGCTCGTCTGTGCGCTGGGAAATTTCCACCAGTGTGTGACTAGCATATGGCTTCGCGCCAAAATCCGATCGATTGTAATTCACAGACAACTGTGAGCCTGTTAGGTGTAGTGACAACAAGCTGTACACCTCGCCTTAGTTTGAACCTACTGCATTTGATTTACAGAAAAACGAATTTGTTTAGTCTGGTAATTTATTTTATTAAATCTGACAACAGTCAAACTTACATCTTACCTTTGGCAATCCGTTTGCATAAAATGTTTGTAATATACAATGTTCTTCAGGATAGCTATGCAGATAAAAAAAAAACTGCATTTCAATTATAATTTATATTAAATATATTCAGAGTGTTTACTCTCTTCAACCTTGTTTAAGATCATTTTGGCTAGAAATGCCACCAAGTAGCCAATGCGCTCAACACCAGAAGGAAATAAATAAGTAAATAATAAAATCAGGGAAGGAGAGAAAGACTATTCCAAGAAATGGTGGTATTGTTAGGGTTAGCGCAGGGTCTAAGCTTTAATTTTGAGAAGGATGTTGAACTTTCGGAAACAAAAGCTGAAATTGGAGGGAAATATTTCAATAATTTTCCTTCCCTGTTTCAGCGAAATTAACTGGTGAATATGGAGAATTAGTGATAAGAATGGAGCGTTTTGGCGGGCTCGTGCAGATGTCTGTCCGTTCCCGCGCGTGTGATCTTGTATGAAAGCTCCATACCTCTTCTTGATAAGGTGTACATAGTATCTAGCTCATTAAAATTACTTCTGTCAAAATAACTTTCACTTCTAATTTGGTTCATGAACTACAACAAATTCTAGCCATTGTATTAGAAATGAAAATCTACTGTGGTATGTCTTTTTCATAACATCGTACAACCAATTTCATTGCCGCATTTGTAACCCTTTCAGAGCCTCAAGACCTCACGCGCCGTTGAGGCATGGCAGCACATTGATGACTGTTGCCTGCAGTAAGGAGAATTTGTATGTGTTTGCACTGCATACTTGGATATTTGATAAACAATCTCACCTCAGAATAAGACTTATTTTACACAATTCAATAATTAGCTGATGATAAACTGTTTACAATGTTTATAAATCAAGAAACACTTTATTTAATGCCGTTAACATTCAAAACACGAGTCTGTCATTGGCTCTTGCATCATCACACGTCCCGTTCCTTGTGAGGCTCCTTCAGGGTTTATTTTCGTGGCTTTATTGTTAGTAACTACTGTTTACGTGGTTGTGTACACACAGTCCTTGAACGAATCCGTTATTCATCTACGTGACAAACCAGCAAATAATCTTACTTATGTAACACTGTAAATAAATATTTCTACGTGAACACATTAACAAAATATTGTCAGTCCTGGTCTTAAATGGTCTTCTTTTATTCAGAGATTGATAAAATATTCAGAGATTAATAAAAGTTAAATAAATTATTTCCACTTTTTAGAATTCTACAGATGTAAAATTGTTAACAGGAGGTATGTATGTGTGTAAATCTGTAAACAGTATGTGATGGAAGGAAACCTACATGTTGGTCGGCAATATTTGCAAACATTTCATCACCCTGCTGTCCCTGCTATCACGCAGTTTACGTCCGCCTCACGTGCCCGTTACTTGCGGGCTACTTCACCCAGTCACATGCCTCCTCCGCGCGTGGGACTACGTGATTCACTATAGCCATGAATTAATCACGAGGTCTCTCGCGTGGGTCACCGGCTACACGTAGAATCAGGTATGTGTCCCTACATCGATTGCGACTTGGTTCCCATGGTCCCCTTTATTCCTCCTTGTCACACCAACCTGCGCTAGTCTTTCTCTATTGATTCCAACCTTCCATCCTCAGCCACCCTTAATTACTTCAATTGTGTCTTTACTTCCTGAAGCTTTTTAATCGCATCCTTGGCCTCTCCCAGGTCCGTCTCGGGCACACATTTGAATTTTAAGCCTGTGTAGCGAGTTCATACCTGGGCACTCCCAGTGCAATCTGGGATGTCTCAAAGCAAGTCGACAGGATTCTTTTTAGTATACAAACATTCCTCTACCCGCCCTGTAGGCGAACCAGTCACGGTTGTAAGCTATTTACGTCTGCATGGAGGTCGTTAACGGCATGGAGTACGCATGCGTGAACTCTGAAGATCCGGGCCAGACGAGGCCGGCGACTGATGAAACGCCAAGGAAAGAAAACTTGTAGCTGCTGAGCCACTGAGGAATATGTTTCCTATTTTTTTTTTAATGATCTGTTTGCTGTTTTTCTAAACATTTTGCATAATCAGTACTTTTGTGAAACTAGTTTTTCCTTTGCTAAAAGGATTCCATGATGATGATGATGAACATAATTATGTCGGTGATTTTTCTCCGTCTTCTGGGTCTTCTGTTTTTCTCTTATTGATTAATTTTGTTCCCTGTGAACAGCTTGGTTGTGAGTATTTACTAATTGCTGGATGCTGTAAAGGAGCAAGAGTATGCTAAAACCATTATCTCCATCCCAATGCATTTTTCAGCAGCTCACTCCAGCACAGGTCCAGGAGTCATGCAGCCAGCAAGGCTAACAGCAAAAGTGCATGTGCGAAAATCGCTTGCACATGCAGAGCGAATTCATTCTTCTCAGGGCAAATTAACCACACACACACTCACACAATCATTCTAATATTTCTGTAACAGTTTGACAGTAATAAACTTACAGAAGAAACCTATACTAACATCTCGCGATGTCGTTGCCTCTTGATGTATAAGTGAATCGAAAGCGATGCAGATAACAGTGGTATCTAATGACTATGGTTTCCACAATCCAATATGCAGGCACCAAGAAGACTGAAACGTGGTTCCACGTGACTGAACTTGTCGATTCGAAGCAAGCCTGTCGATTGGATGTTCAGACCTCCATGCCGGAGCAGAAATGGCGGGAATGTCTGTAGAATGGGAGCCGGCAGCGTGCGTACAAACCTAATTGGCGGGTCCGGTCGATGGTGGTTATCGCCCTACAAAACCCATGCAGGCATGGAAGTTGCTGCAGGGATAGCTTGCAGCAGACGAATCCCCCTCCCTCACCTCTCCACCACCATCCGCCCAATGCGATCACGCGCAGCGGGCGCTCACGAGCCATAACAAAAATATCCTTCCTTTTTCGTCTCCCTGGTATTCAGCGGGCTGCTGAGCCAACAAATTTTCTTTTTTTTAAAGTCAGTGATGATGACTTTATTTTCTTTTTTTTTTCATCGTCCATTTTCTTTCTTTCTTCTTATCTATTTTTATGCATGTGCCCAAGGCGTTAAATCTTGACAATCACGTGACCACTATAAAGAAAAGATGTGATGGCTTTTAGAGCAGGTATAATCACACATAAAGTGAAGTTTTCTGATGCAAGATTTTTTCATCGTGTCGTCAGTATTGTACGATTCGCATCTTTGCCAACCCGTGATAAATAACTGACAGAGTGGATTATGGTCAGTATTATTCGTTTGTAGTATGTTACATCAGTTTGCTGGATGTAAAATGCCAGGATGTGGTGGTGATGGTGTGTGTGTGAAATTACAAAGAAGAGAGGAGGGATGATGTTGCTGTCTGATGTTACATATCTGTAAACCTGTTGAATGAAAGGACTTGGTAATCTTCAGCATCTGTTTCAGCTTCGTCATATTGTAACCTTTAGCATCTCAGGGTGACAAAGGTACTGACGGGGACACCTGATATACCCGAGTCAGGGACTGTAATACATAATCCTGCTGCATATAGGAGAAGTTTTTAATGTACTAGCGAAAAGTGGAATCTCCTTCCCCTTCCCCCCACCCTAAGGAAGTTATTAATTCACAAGACTTCGGTCTGTTGTGAGCAAAGTCCGTCCAGTAATCATTCAGCCAACGAATCCTTGGCTCCTTTATATATTTTTATGGATAGTTCAGTATCTCCCATCAACCCTCCTCTCACTTTTATTGTTTACATGATAAACATTTACCTCGTGAATTCTAGGAACAACAGTGTTCAATAATTCGGGCACAGTGTGTGTATAAAATCCGGTTGTTGATCTACGTCCTGGTTCTTGACACCCACCCCTGTTTTTAACCCTCATCCTCCCGCCAACGGAGTTTTTTTACCTGTAACTTTAGCGACATCAATCTGCCAGTCCATACCTGTGTAGTTCTATGACACAAAGAACTCGATCCTGTACACCTGTTAAAGGTAAAACTTAAACAAAGAAATGTTTCTAGGAAAGTGAGGAGATCATCTATTGAAATGAACACCTTCTACCCCTCAGACATCATCTATTGAAATTAAAACCTTCTACCCCTTCAAAAAACAACCTCTTGACTTCGTACAGTAAGTGTAACGTAACGAGGGTACGTCACTCTGCCAAGTTCGACAACCGACAAAAGAAGAGTCGGCCCCACAGCCAGAGAGAAAGAACCCATCCTGCAAAACAAACACGGCATCCTGACCGCATTGCCAAGGGTCTTGTTATGGTTCGCCGTTTGTTTACAAGCTAGGCGGGATTCCGTGACCCTCGCGACCTTTGACACAGTTCTACGTCATCCTTGTCTGGCGAATTTCCCTCCTGGTCAGTGACGTGTGCTCCTCGAGATAGTTGCCGTGACTGCCAACAGGAAGTTTCCTTCTGTTAATTTCTCTACACCTGGGTTTTCGTTTGCTTTCGCACAGTCTCGAACCTTGAACACCTTGGGATGTCGACGGGTTCGAGAATACACCTGAACATCCGGGACACACAGCGTTACAGTTTACGTCACTAGTCTCGGGGCTTTGTGTACATTGGAACATCGAGTGTCTGAAGTCCTGCAACACATTCATTGCGGCTTCAGACCAACCATCTCTCTTTCCATCCTCATTCCTGTGTGTAATGTAACATACAGACTCAATTTGTTTTTATTTCATTTTATTCTTTATTTACCTTTTTCCATGGGCTTCGGGGAGAAATCAAAACATCTGTATACACCAGACTATCCCCAAGTTTCCAGAAAGGAACCAGTACAAACATCGCCAGGTTTTGACTGGAAAGGTGTGAGCAATGGCAACTGTTTTTGTTATAGTATTCTCTCTTTTTAAAACAATTAATTACGAGCATCGATCGTGGAGTGTCGATGTCCTCGGTGGTATTGTAATGACGAGACAAATTGTTCTCCCAACTGTTGCCTACATTTTTGAATTTTTGCCAGAATCCGGGTTCTAGCTGTTCCGGTTTCGAGCTATTAATTTTGAAAGAAAAACGATGTTATCTGTCGATAGAGGGTCAATGCACTCTTTCTGAGTGTCGTGACGTTCACACTAGAGGGCGCAGCTCACCGGTCGTGACATGTTCACAGAGAGACCCAAGCCCAACGCCGTGTGAACTGCATGATAAAGTCCACACATGTCCACAAGCCTGTCGATCTCTGATTATATATCAAGAGTTGTGTTGTCTGGAGGCGGTGACCGAGATTCAAACTTTCATGGTTGGCTGGTTGAGTGTTTCCGGTCCAATTAACGACTAAAGTCCTCTGATGGTGGACTGTACTTTAGTCCTGCACCACATCCAAACAGAAATTTACCTGTGCCACACGCAAGATCCGAACCACCAACCTACGACTTGCTGGACTCGCACAGTCCTTGTGAGCTCTTTGTAAGCAGTTAGACTTGTGGGGTAGGAGACGGGTGGATGCAATCAGTTTCCATCGAAATGTTGGTCACATCAACATTCCACCTTAATTTTTGACAAGTCACTGTCACATGTCTTTCTATCCAATCTTCTACCCCGAGTAGTGGCTGTGCAAGTTAAGTTGAGCCAAGCAGTGTCCGTGAAGCCAACATACAGTTGGAATGTTTATGGTGCTCCGGGTGCGCCTCAAAGCCTATTGTGCCATGTGGGTCACCAGCCCGCGGTATCACGGAGTTTGTCACGTAGACCTACCCAGCCTTTATGTTTATTGTAGTCAGCTTGGGGACCAACTCTAAAGCCATGCAGTGGCGGGTCGTTAGCGCTGTTGGGGGATAAAATACATTCAGTCCTTATCGGGTTTCAGTGTGGACATTTTTTTAATTTGTACCAGCAACCACTGTTCGTTTTCGCACGTAGGCAGGAGTGAGTAGTGAGTGAGTGAGGTTAGCTGGGTGCAGACTGAAGTGGTAGGTCAGGTTCTACGATTAGGGAACTATTCAGAGTCCTTAGTTACCAACACTGAATGGGGCTCAGAGACAGTCCTCGTTTTTTTTAAAAGACGAACGTTGCTAGGACACGAATTAGGGACCAATAAATTCAGCACCTCAGTAAAAACAACAAACAAAACAAACAGAAATACATGATAGATATTGTGATATATATATATAACACACACACACCAATCCAATCACTCCATCACACATTGTCAAACACATAAATATATTACAAAATATAACATTACAGTATTTGTTTTACAATATTTTCATGTGTAGTCTCTTAGGACAGGGATTCAGGTAAAACTAGCTAAGTTCATTGGTCAAGTTAAAAATTAAAAGACAGATTGATGCACAGAGAGAGAGAGACGGAGCTACACCCCAACAGGTTTGCTGCAATATATCACTGTGATATTTTTAAAACATTTTATGAGAGCGGTACAGGCATGCAAGGTCCTGTTTCTAAGATATATTCACTTCCTTGTGTGAGAATGTCATGTTACCTCAAGTCGGGCGTGGGTAAACAAGGGTGCAAACTTTTACACAGGTGTAGACGAGTTTTAAAGGCGAGACAGAATTGATTTCAGGACTAGAGAGACCCCCACAGTGTCAGGTACAAGCTGTAACCTCCAACTTGATCTTCACTTTTAAAGAAATACCCGTTTTTTAGGCAAAATACCCGAATATTCATGCATTTATCCTGTTTATGATCCTGGGTCGTGACTCCCGGAAACCTGCGTGACAGCAGTGTCGGAATGAACACACGTTCATTCAGCGTATTTAATGATCAATTAACACACAACATGGTCTCATTAAAACACTGCAACCAGTATCAGCAGGGGGACACATCACTTTGAATGACTCGCAACAGTCGAAGAAGAGTTAACTGCTCTACCCCACCCCACCACCCACACACACACTCCAACAACAGGATGAAGCTGAGAAGATGAACGGAGGAGGGCGGAACACACTGCAGGAGCAGTGTTCACAATTAGATGGCGAATAAAATGCCAGCGACTGTGATCAATATCACCACAAGCTGCTGCTGCTGCTGCTGCTGCTGCTGCTGCTGCTGCTGAGCTGCATTCAGTCTGCAGTCAGTCACTGAACGCGTGAATGGCGGCCGTGGGAAGTGCTGCAGCACCATGCGGAGGGATGGTGATGGTGGTGGTGGTGATGGTGGCGGGGGAGTAGTCGCGGCGGCTGTGAGCTGTAAGGGAAGGAGTGGAGGGGGACGAGTGTGGAAACATTGAAATGGAGACGACAGACGACCTGATTCCACTGATGCGCGAGATGACTGCCGACAATGAGAAGCAACCGGTTACACACAGGAAATGTGACCCACTTGATACTGTGTCACACACTTCACACTGTGTGATACACTTCACACTGCTAACACGCTGTCCAACAACAAGGAAGTATTTTCATTTCTGAACTTTTCCCTTGAATCGTGAAGACCCTTTGAAAGCCTTTCACCATCTGACATCCCTGTGGCCCTGGTGGTAAGCTTAGAAATGCTTTGCGCGAATTCAACATGACTTTCTTTCTTGAGCATGTGTGACATTAGGTCAAATGTTTTCTTGCGAGAATATAGACACCAACCATGCTCGAAGAACCTAAGCTGGATTTAATTTTGACGGAAATTGAATTAAACTATCATTGAATAGAAGACTGTTTCTTATCTCTGATCGCTTCCCATGCCGACGCTAGTCCAAAAGGTTTTGAGAAAGATAGGACATAATTTTATAATCCTTTGATCTTTACCTTAATTCGTGATTTTTGCTGAACTTGAATTGCATTTTCTTTGCAGACTGTGTGGGTTATGGTTTTGTTGGACTTACAGCTGAGGTGAGTGAGTAGTGTTGAGTATGGAGATGAAAAGCATGTTTAATTTTCTTCAGCTATCAGAAGAACAGCAACATTATCCTGACTGCGACATTAAAGCCCAACATGACCCACTCATTCAATCACGTGAGTGCATTTGCATACATGCACAGGTATGCAGAGTGAGTCATTAATTTAAAGGCCATAACTTCGCAGAAGGGGAGACAACATACCAGCGGTGGGAAAAAATGTATTGCTGTAGACAATATCCACAATACACAATGACAGTGGGCAGAGAGTAGAACGTGGAGATATTTTAAAGCTTTAGAAGGTGCAGAGAGAGAGAGAAGGAGACAATTTATGTGTAATGTCCAGCCAGCAATTACGACTTTCTCACGGAAAAGAAGCTAGTCTAGAAAGTAAGTCCCACATGCAGAAGGGGTAAAAAAAAAAAACACACACACACACCAAAAAACCTCAGCATTCCCAAAATATGAACAAACGACAGTGGATCCTCACTGAAATGGCAAAAAAAGCTTAAACATCTCTCTTTCGGACCTGATGGGGAAAAGGGAAAGTGAGAGAGAGAAACGCGAAGGAAGAAGGGAGAAGTAATCCCAGAACACCGAATGCACCTCTTTTATTTTTAAGTTTTGATTTAATGTATTATTACGAATGCAGAAATATCTTGAGAAACCGATTTCTCGCCTTTTACCTACCCGTTCAGGGTGCATTGGGTGACCATCCGGGTCTTCAAGGGCAGAAGGGTGGGAGTTATTGCAGGTGAGGATGTCACCGCATGCACTAGCGGCGTGTTATCCATTGCAAAATACGGCGTAGAAAGACGATAAATTTGAGGAAAAAGTACAACAATAAATAAAATAAACAAAAAAAAAAAAAAAAAAAAAAAGAACTAGAGAAACCTTGAAGTTACCGCAGGACAGAGGACATCCGGTCTGAAACAGTGGAAATCTCAACAGCCATTCTGTCAGCAAGATCACTCTGCTTCTTCAAAAAGTTCACACCGTTCTTACATTTGAACCTTGTAATTAAGTTTTTTTTTCACAAATTTCCCTTTATTCTTGGGATAAGAGGTATGGGGTGGGAGAGAAAGATGATCCTCTTCAAGTCGAGTCGTCCACGCCCGCAGCTGCACTCTAACCACCAACCGAGGGAGACGACCTTACAGAGTTTTCCATCAAGCGCGTGAGCTTGCAAGCTTCGTGCTCATCACGTGCACAATTGGTGATTAAAAGCCATCGTCAGTATGGACTCCAACATGCACCTAATAAGGTCAAGGTGAGGATGAAACCACCTAGGCAAGCCAATTTATATGTACTGCTCAGCGCAACAAAAACCTACATAAGCACGTGATCCTTTTTCGATAATTTGACATTAAGTTTTTTTTCCCTCATGAACAATTTTGCTGGGTGAAGGACTTTGTAAATAAGTTCACGATATAAACCTTTTTTTTTTAGGAAGAGGGGAAGGTAGGAGGGTGGTAGTGGGCTTGTCACGTGGTTGCTCGTGTTGAGGTCAGGTAAAAGGATGAAGTCGTTTGCACGTGAGTGGTCCTCATCAAAGACTGCTCTCATCTACACGGATGAGCGCCCTTCCTGGGACGAAGATGCAGACATAATTTGTTTTTTGCTTGTTTGCTTGTTTGTTTGTTTGTTTACTTGTTGTGTGGATTTTATGACAGGAAAGAAAAATCAGTCTTGGGCAAAGGGGGCCTCGCTTGATCTGTCGGCTTAGACAACAATTCAAGTGTTTGACATATGTTTACCTACAAATTTTTAAGATAAATTTTTCTTTAGAAAGAGATTCGTGAATTCCTTCTACCTCTGTCCGTCTTCTAAGTGGTCTGTTAAGTTTTGATTCATCTTAAAAGACCTTTTCCTTTGCTTTGTTTAATTTTTGTTTGTTTGTTTGTTCGTTCGGAAACGAATCAAATTTTATATTTCTCGCTTTAAAACTGTTTTCAATTTTAATTCATTCGTTAATGAATAGCCTCGACATGAATTCTAGCACCTCACACACCACACATATCACACATACCATTAACCACACACACACAGTCGCCATACTTTAGTTCAACCCTCCCAACTATACATCACCCAGCATTTCCTCTTGTAGTGCAGAGTGTGTGATGTATGATGGTCGCTCGACAAGGTGAGTCACCGACACATTGTTGTACACCTGTCTTCTGTGAGTACAGTCGTCATCTGTCTCATTGCACAGCTGACTGATGTGGAGGAAACATCATCAGCTCCTCTGGACAACACACCTTCATCCTCCAACCACAGATGTGCCAGGAGTGAGTACAGAAAAGCTACGATACCTATGTGTCCGCACCTCTCAGCTGTTTTTGAACAACTTGATGTACTTTTATCCCCTTCCCCTCTCAAACATTGTTATAGTACTTACTGACTAACACTTCAGGTTAACAATGAAAACAATGCTAAGGAGATTGGTATCAGTGCTGGGAGGTGAAGGAAACAAGACGAGAATTTCAGAACAAACAGCAACAATGTCTGCAGCAGGCCATGTGGTGTATCGAAAGTACACCCCATAAAAATCCTCCCGCTTTCCCGTCTGACAACTGCAAAGGAAGGTTTAGCATAAATTATACAGCATGCCAGGTCTGTTTGTCCCGAAAAACAATGCCTTGCCCCCCGAATCGTAAAAGAGAAACAGGTTATCGGGTGCAAAAAAAGTATTTCTGGAGAAGCGGGTAGGAGCAGTCAGGAATCTGGTGGAAAGTTTGAACACTCCGGGTGTATGTCTTGTCTACCCTCCCGAGTACAATTATTTATTTTTGTACCTTTGTCTATTTTCAGAAAAGAAGGTTCCTTTTGTTATTCTACCCACTCGTGGAGGTAAGCAATGAGCTGACACCGATACCACTGAAGCAGTTTCATGACCCGACTTGGTGTTAAATGACTACAAAAAAATTCTCAAAGAAAAATGGGGAAAGACACGAAGTGAACATTAAACAGTAGTGTCTGTCACTTGCCTTCAACAGAGTGACAGAAATGGAGTTTATTTTAAGACCCACAACTAACAATGGGTATTAGCATCTCCAGGTATGTAACCACCTGTAACTTCAGAATTCATTGATTGATGACAGAGGAGATGACAGAGACCCAGTGGTGTGTCCTCGGTGCTTGTTAAGTGGAGGCGGGTGTTAGAGAAGAAAAAGTCGAAGAGGGTGGAGTGGTAAACAAACAAGCATTTGTAATACAAGTAGCAGAGAAATTATAGAGTACTAACAACAAAAACAGTAGAAAAAATTGAGGTAAAATACTCCATTATATACTAGAAGACTTGTTTACACTAACTGAAGAATATTAGCTTATAATGAGGTCCTTAAAACACACTCTCCAGTCTAGAACAATTTGAATATTCATCCTTCATCCTGTGAGTGTGTATGTGTGTGTGTGTGTCCAGAATCTAGTCATCTTTACCACGTGGATACAAATGATTGTCGGGGTTAGAATGCCCCATGGTGGTGCCTGGGTTGTCTACAAGTGTTACTTTGAAGTCAGCCACATGTACACTGCTTGCGTCAGTGGATGGAAGGTTCAAAGGCGCTTGTGTCAAACGGGTGTCACCGGGTGGAAAGAGCCTCAGGATGAGCACAGGTCGTCAGATTAGAGCTACAGGGTCGAAAGGGGTCTGATCAGGACGAAGCAAAAATGAGACTTTGACAAGATAGATATTTTTTTCCTTTAATTTCGCACTATGGAGTAAAGAGCGATGAGGAAGCAAGTAACCGGTGTTACAGGAGATAACCCACCCATGTATGCCCCGAGAGGAGACACGAACCCAGACATTTCAATCATTACTGAAAGGCAAGTGCTGTACCCAATGTACTGCGGGGCATCCCTCATCTGCCATCCACCCTTCTCCAGTTAAATAATGATTTTTTTTTTTTAATCCTGCCGTGCGGTGTCATCTCGTGAGTCCTGATGGTTTTGGAGGATGTAGATAGCGGGGCATTGCTCCCACCTGTCTGACCTACAGCAGTCGATGGGAAAGCCATTGCATCATCCTCTCCCAGCACAGGCCCTCCCTCCCTCCCACCTGCTGATGGAGCCCTTCACGCGCTGAGTGTCGTTTAACCTTCGACCCTCCCCCCATGCCGCTCTTCCTCCGCTCTCCTCGCGGGCAACAGAGACATCCTCCGTGCACAGCCTACCTTTGAACCCCTCCTCCCATCTTCCCTCCTCCTCCCACTCCTCCTGTCGCACTTCCGGTGACGCAGCTGCTATCTGCAGCAGATCGATCACAGGCTGCGCGCGTCACATAAATATAGTCCACCCCACTTCCACTCCTCCCCCCCACACGCACCAACATCTACCCACATTTTCTCTCTGCGCAGTGCTTGACAAAGATAACCCTATGGACGACGATTGCCTACCCCGTCTACCCCACCTTGCCACCCAGGCCGACCTTTCTCTCCTTCGTCCATCTTTAATTAACATCGGGGATGGTTCGTCCTGGGGGTAGGGTGAGCCGGGTGGGGGACGGAGGTGAGATGCAGCGCACGTTTCAACGAGTCTCCCACTTAGGATGTGACATGCGTGGCAAGTGGCCATAGGACTGAGCACACGACATGCAGCAGACAGAGAGAAAGAGGGAGGAGCAAGCCGCCCCACCCCGGTCCCACCCTACCCTACCCTAGCAGATCACCCAGCGATCCTATCAGCCGATGCCAAGATCAATAGAAGCAACGGGTCAGTGCAGGGCTGGCGGAGCGACTGTTGAAAGCTGTACTGTGCCAACATTACAATGGGTTACAACTGCTTGCATTACATCATTACCTCTTAATTTTAAAATAAACAGTGCTTGGGTGTAAAAATTGAAAATAATTTCAAGAGTAACAAATCAATAATAATCAAAATACAATAATAATGTAATCGGTAGTAATAATTAACATTAGTCATTTATGGAGTCTTTAGTAATAATTAACGTTAATCACCTGTCCTTTCTTCAGTATTATATATGTAATAATGTTGCGTATCCATAGCAACCAACTAGTCAAAGAGAACTCCACCTCCTACAGTCGTTGGCGAGGGGTGGGTTGCGGTACCCAGTAACTTTTTGTCTCCTTTTTGTGAAGGTGGTGGCCATCTCCTCTCTCACTCACTTCCACTTACTCTCTAATGACTGGAGGAAATCTGTTCTTACAAGATATATATACATACTTCTGTTCCATCAGCCTTTTGTTTGTCTTTAGTTATTAGCTAATGGCATTAAGATTACATCTTTAAAGATTTAGAGGTTAATGATTTTAATTGGTGGTTTGCTGGTTAACACAGCATGCTTAATCTTTATTTTCCCTGATTATTTATGAATTGTTGTATTAGTGAAAAAATTCCGGAGAATAAAATTCTAAAATCTGTGGGTTTCTTTCTTTCTGTTCTCTTTGTCTGTCTTTCTCTTCACATGCAGTCTTCCGTAAAATACTTTGATTCTCTGTACCATCCTCTTTTGTTTTGTTTTTCTCTCTTCCTGTTCCACCATCTCTAAATTCCCTCGACTTCCTGTGTTCGTCTTGTCTTCACACACGCTTTGTCTCCACGAGAATACAGTCTGGACATGTCCGCCTTCCGGACTTTGGCGAACTGTGGACATCCTGTGGTCTAAAACTCTAAATCACGATGATGAGTTCATCATGTCGGTTGGGGCTTATAACCATTCTATTTTTACCTCATCACGCTTACAAAATATCAGAGAAGAGAGAGGCCATTAACTTGCCCCTCCTACCAAAGGCCAGACATGACGTCCATTGCTATCTCAACCTCTCCGCCCACCCCGCGCCTCCTCCACCACCAGTAACCGTGTACACACAACCGTTGACGTAGGTACAGACCTATCGCTTGTCTTCTGTAGTTCGTGGGACAACGTGACCTGGCATCACAGGAAAAACATGTTTGATGTTAGAATACAAGATGTCACACAATACAGAATGTGACGTATGGACAGGGTTAGGGTGTGACGTATGATCAGTTAGGGAAGGTCTCAAGTCCGCTGAACTTTCTTTTCGCAATGAGTTTAGAAAAAAAAATTTACATATTGTTTTTATATCTTTTATTGTAGATAGTGTTGATAGTGTTACCGTTTACTTGTCTATTTCCAGACAGTGGAAGATCACGTGTCCTCGGTTCAGATCTTGTCTCGGGCATGCTGTTCTGTAAGTGCATGTGGCACGTGCTTGGCGTAACACACAAGTTCCCTCCATTCCTTCCCTCAAGGTAAGATGGGATGGGAGGATCTGCACTTTCTGATTTCAATCGGACTGTTAAAATCAACTTATTACCTGACAGGTGTTTTGCCCGACAAACTGACAGACAGTAAATGTTTTCCGCTCAAACAGTCTTGTCTTGAGTTAAAAAAAAAAAAAGCAACAGCCTTGGAGAAGGTTGGAGGACGATGACCCATTCTGACCCTATCAGGACCTCTCCCATCTTGTTGTAGAAAGCCTCAGACACGACAAATGGACTTTTTATGTTCGTCACCGCGACAGTTAGTTAGTCCCGCCCTCTGTTGCAGCAGCCGCTGGCAGCGCGCCAAGGATTCGACCCGCGGACCCAGACACCTCACCACCCGCCATCGGTCCTCAGACTCCCAGACAAATCGAACAGGTGAGGGCATGGCAAGCACTTAGGGATTTGAATGCATCCTGTCGGACCTTCCCTCGTCTGTCCTTGGAAGGTGTTAGGGAATTTGTTTTGGAGGGGAGGTAGAAAGTCCCTGAAGACCAGTTTATTCATCTGTCGCCACCGCGTCCAGAGGAATCAACAATCAAGGGCATTTTATTTATTTTATTTTATCGCTGACACGATAGGATGACCATGAGAACTTAAGAAACCAAAAAACGATTTTAGGAAGTATGATCTCCCTCTAGTTTTTAATGTGTGAGAGAGATGTAGAGAGGGAGAGACCGATGGATTCCAGATCGCACGCCAAATATGTCTCCCAGCCGTCAGAACAGTCCGACCCGTTCGCCCGAAGATCGACCAGATGGAGGCTGACGGAGAGAGGGGAGAGAGGAGAAGGAATAAACTGTAGCTAATGTCTCCCCGCTCAGTCCTGCACCAGACGCCAGGCTGGACCATTGCCAGCCACCAAAAGTGCGGCCAAACATTTCGTAGGAGCCAGTGACTCAAGACAAACCTTTGTCGATGCCCTGGAGCTGCCCTCCACACCTCGGCTCCTCCTACCCTCCAGCTCTCTGATCGTCTGCTGAACTCATTAAACATTTGTCGTATTAAAAAAAGAGAAAAACAACAACTGCAGACCTTGCCTGCAAAAACAGCATCCCTCTAGAAATTGTACACACCTTCCGCAACCCCCTCGTCTCCTCCCAAGGTGGTCTTTCTGCTTGTAGTCGGCGGTGGGGCAAGATAAAGATTTATCGATTGTGTCGGGAGTTTTTAAGCCCATTTCCCCTCCACTCCTCCTCCCGTCACACAGTTTCGGTCGCTGGGTGCACGCCATGCAGGTCGGAGACATATTGGTATCGACCACTGGAGGCAATTAATTTATTTGTAACAACGCCAAGACCCATTCCACCCCGCCCATGCCCTATCCGTCCTGGCCTCGTGACCCAACAAGTTACTAGGGTGCAGAGGATCTCAAAGGTAAGGTGTACAGGTACACCACACACCTCAAAAGAAAATCTTCAAGGTTCCATGCTCAGGAACAGTACACACCTGAGTACCGAAGGTATGAAAGGTGATGTGAAGTTTGATCCCCGCGTTTGAACCCTTTCCTGCCTACAATCGTTAGAAATGAAAGTAAAGAGGATGGAACATTTGAACATTTGAACATTTTTAGAATAGCTATCCGATCAACTGAATAGCTACAAAGATGGCGTCTCTTGCTGTCTCGACTACTGTTAGTCTCGGTAAACAAACACTACGCGAACCCAATAAGGATGAGGGTCTGGATGCTACACAACGCAAGCTACACAGTAGATAATCTTCACATGCCACGTGGTGAATGTGTGAAAACCACGGTCATGTGATGTCGATTGTTTGTACAGACATAATCCAGCAACCACGTACACGCGCGCACGCACACACACGTGACCAGCATGGCAGATGGCCAACATACTCTGAATTTCCTCCTCACCCACGCTTTCTCTTCTGTCTGCGCTTGCGTTGGCGTGCATGTACGGCTGAATCGGTGAAACACAAAACTGGGAGATCAGTTAGGGACCCATTCCCCTACCCCGAGGTCTTCCGGTTCTCTTTTTATTTCTCAGCCCACTCGCATGCGCCCTTAATGATGATAAATCTGTCATCATCTGTGTCCGTCTGGTCCACACTCTAAGTCTCACCGCTCCTGTTGTAGCTGTTGTTGTTATGGTTGATGCCGATGTTAGTGGAGGTGGTGTCTGCACGTCTGCATGTCCCCAAACATCCCGAAGGGAGGGCACAACATTGTTGCCAACACTCCCATCCCTTTCTTGCCTTTTTTTTTTTTTTTTGAGTCGTGGTCATCTGATGAAATGGGGGAGGGGTTGTCCCTCCCATAACGCCTTCCTCACTCCCTGTCCTCCCTGCATCGTTTCCTCCTCAACTGCAACCGCCAGCCTCGCTTATCACACCATTCGTAGTCGATGTCACGGTCATCCTCGCCTACGCCGGCAGCTTGATGTGGCGATGGACCTCGTGACGCCAACGCCGCGCCCTCGGCTTCTGAAACCTGTCGGCTGTTAGGAGCTCGATGGCTTTATTTTCTCTCGTTACAGCAAAACCATTGGCGGGAGGGAGCTATTTTCTCTGAGATGATAAGCACGTTGGCACGTCGTCTCCCCGTTTTCTAGTTTTTATTGCTTTGTTTTGTTTATTTGCTTTGTGTGGGGGTGTGTGTGTGTAGGGGTGTGTGTGATGAAGACGTTTAAGGGACAAGATTTATTGGCCCTATTCCCATCCTAGATAATGGTGAGCTGAAGACACTGCTCAAATGAGTGAAAAATATTTAAGGGTTACTGTAGTTCCTTCAAGAAACAAGCTCTGTTTAGGTTGTAACTACTTGCTGAAAGAGAACGCGCACGAAAACATACACACAGGAGAGAGAGAAAGAACATGGTGCGCTGCACAATAAGATTTAAACAGGTTAGAGTGACACAAGTGTGAGAAGAGGTGTTAGGGGAAGTATTTTCGAGAACTCTTCCTCTGCATCAGATACCAGAGCACCCTACATACGGACATGCGCCATTGGACCTTCGTTAAGAATCCGCATCTTTGTTTTTGTACAAGATGGAAAAACAGTCATGAAGGGAACGATAGATGAAGGTAGAAGACAAGGCAGACAAAAGATGGACAAACAACTTCCATTTGTGAACCGGTCTGTCGGTCAGGTCGTTCCAGAGAAGGGCAGATAACCCACAGCTAAAGTTGGTGGTACTATATCAGTTTGTCCTCTCCACACCTGTCTATCAGGAATAAAGGACTCACGATGACTGATTGAATGATGATGAAGGACAATGTACTTTCCTTAAATTCAGACGGTTCACGCAGCACATGCCTTTAAGTACAGTGGAATATGAGCAAGTGCGAAACCCAAACCAGAAAACTTTGAACGAAAGGAGTTCGTGACAACCTTCTTCCGTCAAGATTTAGTTTCGGTAGTGTCGTGTGCAAAAATAAAAATCTGAATGCCCTGTTTTCCCCGAAATTGAATTTATGGTTCATTTCCGTACAATGATGCAATAACCTTTTTGCACCGATATTTCTTCCTTAAAACTTTCGTTTTCAGATTTATCAAACATATTACGCACCCACCTCTCTGGAGGAGTAGGGGAGTCATTTTCCCCAACCCACCCTTCCCAAAGAAATAAGTGCTGCGCAAAACACCAGTCCCCTCCATCCGATCCCTAAGCAAATAATTTGTCCACAGGGCAGAGAAAAGCATGACCGACAGGTGGCGGAGCAAACTTAAATTTAGGACGAGCTGTGCATGTCCAGCAGAGGTTAGGATGAGGATTGACTGAAGATTGATGGTGACTGACCTTCTCGACAGGTCGAGCTAACACCAACGCCTGCTCCTACGACACCGATGTTGGTGGTGAGAGTGGTGTGGTGGGTAACGGCGTCGGTCAATGACAAAGTCTCTTCTTCCTCGCCAAGCATCTCCACCAGCCAACCTGCCTCCTATTGACCAACAGTTCACCAGCCAACCTGAATCCTATTGACCAACAGTTCACCAGCCAACCTGCATCCTATTGACCAACAGTTCATCGTCGTCAGCGACAGGTGACCTGACCGGGTGCAGACGTACGGCAGACATCCTTGCAGTCTTGTTGCCCCTCCCTCTCCAATCCCCTACCTGTGCAGCCAGCTATTTCTAACCTACGGATCGATGCTGCTCAGGTTCAAAAAAAAAAAAAAAAAAGCCAGTGTGTTCATGTCTTCCATCATGTCCGCCTGGCTTTTCTCTGTCAACTCGTGGACGGCCCCTGCACAGTCGCCATCGCGTGGGAGGTTTTACGGTGAAAAGGGACAATCTTCAGGCTCCTTTTTTTTTTTGAATTCTTTTCCTGTCTCCCTTCCTCGAAGGCACAAGGAAAAGACGTGCGATCGAATCCTAAAATAATCCGGGGCTGTTTGAGCATGCAGTGACGTCACAGCGCCATCAGGTCTGAGGTTTGAAAACTGGTCGTTACCGCCAGGGGGCCGCCTGATCAATGACGAAAATATTCAGGCAACATGCAGCTGAGTGCGATCGTCTATAACTCTTTTCTTTTTTTCTTTCTTTTTTATTTTTTTATTTTTATTTTTTTTTGAGATGGGAGTTTAGGAAGAAGACAATTCATTAGACTGGACAGGAAATGAGTTTTACGTGGAGATTACGTGACGCTCGTAGTGTGCAGACTGCGGACAGCAAACAGGTTCACGTGGCGACAGTCAGGTAGTCGCAAGACCTGCAGACACACGTGCCTTCTACATTGCACAACTATCTGTCATATGACAGCTTATGATGTAATTATGAGGTTATTATTTTATTTACTTTTGTATTCCATCTTTTCTGATTTGGCGCCTGCGCTTATGTTCAGTGACGTATCAAACTTCCAGAATTTAAAGGCGATAGATATTTCACTTATTTTTTATTATTTTTAGATTGGAAAACAGTTTCTTGTTCTTCCTGTGTTGAGGTAGCCATCTTAAACATTTTAGTAGTGCGGGTGAGGCGTTTGTGTGGGTGAGGGTCAGGAGGATGTAATTATGTTTACAAACAACCTCACGAGAGCACGTGACTACAACCACAGGAAACCCAAGCACAACACATTGTTGTTAATCACGCGCGGTGTATTTATTTCTGGGACCAGCACACACACCACAATAACTTCCATCTTTACACCGACCCCCTCTCTCTGTGTTTCTATATAGAGAGCAGGAGGACGTAACGGGTCTTTCCCTTGTACGTCACAGCTGCGGCAAGCAGCGCGTGCGACGGTTGTAATCAATGACCTGGTGTGTGACGATGTCATCACAATGGCGACACACTTTCAACAAGGAAAAGATGAGTTCTAAATATGTGTTAATGGGATTTTTCAATTTTCTGTCAATGATTAGAATATTCCACGAAATTAGGAAAACAGTTACATCATGTCGACATTGGGTGACGTTGAAGATGAAGCACAAGGAATAGCATCGGCTGTGTTATCTGATTTAAAAAAGGTTGTGCGAAAAAATTAACTTTTTTGCTGTGGCAATGATCGACTGACTGACTTAGCACAACGGATGTATATGTTTTCTCTTGTTTCTCGCTGTCGTATTGGGAGACACACTTCTTTCTTTTTCACGGTGTGTGTCGATCTGTCGATCTGCTTCGTCCTCCACCTTCCTCTGTGTGTGTGTGCGCGCGTTCATATGTGTGTGCGTGTATGTGTGTGTGAGAGTGAGAGAGAGAGAGATAAGAATGACGCACAGTCATGACACTCTTCTCGACCATAGCCATCCGTTAAGATTTTGTTCAAAATTCTATTTTTGAGTTGGGTCATTGGGATTGGGTTTTCTATCTGCTAAAGTGAGGATGTTCACATACACGCACGCACACATTGATTACCACAGTTTGTAGTACTGACCGACCTTTGCAGACCTGCCACCCGGTTACAAGTCAGTTTGTAGGAGTCGTGGAGTTCAGACTTCCCGTCTGTGGGCAGTGGAGTAATCAGCGGGTAATTATAAATATGTCAGCGTTTTTCCCGTTTCGTGTTTAACTGTCCCCAGAAATAACAACACGGCATGCAGCTTGGCCGTAAATAGCTTATCAAAATAGCTTTTTATTCTTTTTAATTTTTTTTGTAAATAACCAGTCTCCTTATCTGTTAAACAAAATAGCTTTAACTCCGTAATATTTTCATAACAGACTGTTTGAATTTCTCCTCGTCCTTCACTTTTTGCAACGGTTTTACCACGGACGTGTATAGGTGGACTGCTGTCTGTCTGCAACTTTAGTCTCGGCGAGCCTAAACAATGAATGTGACTAAACCGGAAGCTTTGTATACACCAGCCTCGTTTTAGTAGTTAACTGGATAAAAATCGTCTGCCAGCAGTCTAGTGATACAACTTCGCAGTTTTACTGACATCGTGTCACATCGGTCACGTCACTCGAACCAAGGGTGGGCTTGGTAGATATGATGGCTTCATGTTAACGAAATTTATTTTATTTTGTATGTGAATGCTTGATTGACTTAGAAACCAACGCTGTAACATCAAGCCAATGGTGTCATGGTGAGAGAGACGAAATTTTGTATATTTAAAGATGTAAATGTATATCAAAGCTTAATTAAAGCTTAATTAAAATAGAGCGCCTCTCACACTCTCTCTCTCTGTCACACACAATAACAGTTACAATAATAACACAATAACTAGGGAGGAACTACTGGAACTATACCAATGTTCGGGGCTGTAGCCTTGAGATAAGCTGTCACATGACGACTTGACTTGCAGGCGATGACTAGTGGACCACTCCCAGTCTGTGGGACACATTGTCATGGGGCGGGTCTGGCAGTAAGCTGTGGGGGGGATGATTCATTGGGTTGTTGTAAGAAAACAAAATACCAGATCCAAACAAGTGGGTTGACTCCCAGGTCAAAACGATGATCGCGAAGACGACGTCGATAACGACGACGACGACGACGATGATGATGATGATGATGATGATGATGATGATGGAGCAAATCCAGATCAAAATCAAATGTGTGACCTGCCAGCCATGACAATAATAATACATCGACCTGTACTGCTTCACCCTCTACTACGACACAAGCTTATTATTATTGTTTTATCGATGTTGTTGTTAATGTCGGGATGGAAGAAAAACTCCTCAACGCCGATATTTTTGTAGAACTGTCGTCTCTTGAAACCGATTTCACATGGAGGGGGAAGCTGCAGTGAGGGAGGGATGGAAGGAGTGGAGGCAACGGGGAGGTTATATCGAATCAGGTGCAGTGCGCATGCTCAGGACGAGGTACAAGTCCGCCCACGCCTGAGTTGACAATGTGTCGCATGAATGATGCAAAGTGAATGAACTGGTTGGGTGTTGAGTACTCGGGGTGGATGTGGGAGGTTCACGCCGCATGTGCTGTATGGCAACACAAGACGCAGCATGTGTGTGTGTGGGGGGAGGGTGTAGGAGAGGGGAGGGAGGTTGACCTGAATGTAAAAGTGAAATGTGAAAGTGCATGTCGATTGTTTGTCGCATCTGGTCATCACCACAAGGAAGGGTGGAGGAAGAGGTATGAAAGATGACGACTTGGTGTGTACAGTAATAAGTAATCTACATCACGGACGCCAGTGTCTGGATTCCCTTGTTTTGTTTTTGTTTGGTTGTTGTTGTTGTTGTTGTTGTTGTTGTTGTTGTTGTTGTTGTTGTTTGGTTGGGTTTTTTTTTTTTTTTTTTTTTTTTGTTCTTTCTTTCCATCTCGATGATCCGTGCAGGCTCCAGCTCGACACACACTCAAGACTAGGGAGAAATAGATACAGATAGATGCACAGACTGATAGATGAAGTGTATGGATGAGATGGTTGGAGAGAAAAAAAAGTCCAGGACGAATTGTCCTCGGAGAAAAGGACACGATCAATGATATTAATATCCGGTGAGATGAATAAATGCATGTGCCACGAACCTGATACGTTGCTTTTCTTCGTGGTTATGCTGTGCTGAAAAGACAAATAGTTCATGTTTCTCTCTCTCTCACACACACACACACGCACGCACACACCCAACCACTACACGCGCGGGTGCACACACACACACACATACACATACACACTTCTCTTCTGTGACATCACGGCTTCGGTTCGTTGATCTGACTTTGCTACACGAGCAGGTAGGTGTGACGAGTGTGTCCAATGTTCCAAGAGGCACATAGACTCGACTTGCCTGCTGACGTCTTCGTGTCCAAGATCCAGGATATAATCAACTTTTTCTGAACGACCAAAGTCGGCCCCGTTGTCCTCCATTATATTTACCGGGTACATATGTCCCTCTCGAGACTAATGTGTGGGTATTGTGAAGTGTCCCGTCTATAGGGCTGTCAGAACACAAACATGTCTGAGTGTGCCGGACAGACACTCAATCATATCTGACGCACACCTACCGCTCTGACGTCAGAAGCTCTCGTCACGAGTGGGAGGGTGTGGGGTGGATGGGTTGGGGTGCAAAGCTTTCATGCTTCGGTAAGCAAACAGTAAAGGTTGACCTCCGCCCTCCACACTGCAGTTAGTGGAGCTAAGTACAGTGGTACCTCGCCACTGGTTCTGGTCCGGGTTTGAACATTTCGCTCCTTTATCAATATTTCTGAGAAAATTGTGTTTCAGTGCTCGACTACTTGCTCGGCACTGCCTCTCCTCCCCTCCCCACCCTCAGCCTAGAATCTGCTCCGATACTGCCTTCACAATCTCACTTTTTTAAATACACACGCGGTTATCTTGACAACATTGACAATGAAAACACAGAAGGCCATTAAAAAGCTGATAAGAACAAAAAATAAAAGCAGTAAAAAATTTTAAATTTAAGATTAATCTATTTCATAATGAAACACAGTTAGAACAAATCCTTTTCTTTTACATATTCCGTACTTTATAAATCATCTGATTAAAATAAGGTTGTTAGGTTTTGGTAGGGTGCTGGCACCAATTAAAAATATTTACATTATATTTCTTACTCAGGGGGTAGGGGTGGGGTGGTCAACACTCGAACTGATGGGTGCTCGACCAGTCTTTCAGATTTGTCGAGTGCCGAGGTACTCTTGTCAACCCTAAATCTGTTGAAGCAATAATATATCAGTTTACACACCTTTACAAAACAAAAACAATGCGTGACTGACATGATTCTTCAACCGGCACCATGGGATCTAACATAGGTCACAGGTCAAAGGTCTCAGGTCTACAGGCAGTGCGCTTTTTTAACGTGGGGTGCATTTGCTTAGTTTGTACTCGAGCGCACACGCGAGCAGACCTTTCAATCCAATTCTTGATATTATATATCCGTTGAGAATAATGAACAGTGTTCACGACTGCCACCCCCTCAAAAAAAAAAAGGAATGCTTTCCACAGGTGTCCTTTGAGGATCACGTGACGAGGTGACGCAAGACTTAAGTGCACAACTGATCAGGTGTCCTCCCAGGGGCTGCGGCTTTGGATCAGAGTAGGGCCTCAGCAGCTATTCTGAGCATCCCTACTTCCCTTCATCCCCTTTTGTTAAAATAGCTGACATGGAGATGTACTTCTAATTGCAACATTTTCTTTTGTATTTAATTTCTGTATTTGAAATTGTAGTAAGCGAGTCACGTTGGCTTTTCAAAAAAAAAAAGGTACACACAAATTTATGTTACGTTTACGATTTTTTGGAGAGAAAATAATGTCGGAGACCGCTTTTAAAACAGCCATTTTTGTCTTACCCAAGTACTACTCCTTGGGGGTTTATTTTTGTTTTTGTTTATGGAAGGGGAGATAATTTAACACCCTCCACCTTTAGTTTCTTCAGCTTGAGCAAAGCAGACGGCAAAAAGCTATAATCTGACCATCCACATCAAGTTTCAGATTAAAATTATTACAGGCTGTCAGACAGGTTCTTGAACACCTGTTGTGGAATAACTTTATCGGATTGTGAGCAGCCGACCTCCATGATGTCCTACCGTGTGAAGACGGCCTTACGATGTCGGGCCATGTGAAGCCGGCTTTATCGAGTTGGATCATGTGAAGTCAGTTTTAGAATTCTCCAAAATAGTTCCAGAAGGTCTAAGCAGGGTTTTGGATATTTCTGTGTGCAGAAAAACTAAAGTACATGTGTTTTTGAACTCTCCCTGAGCCCAGCCCGAGTTTTGGGGGAGTGAGTGTCGACACAGCGCGTGACGCCAAGGTACTCGCCGTGTTCCTCCACCTGCAGCTTACCTGTGTGTGAACTGACAGTTGCTGAATAGCCTCCTGACTACAACACCTACATGCGTGCCGTGGTTGTCAAGCTGACATTTAGAGACCTCTTAGCGAGGTCTGCTCGTGCCAAGTGCCTCAAGTCTGTGGGAGGAGCTACCTGTGGGAGGGAGCGGGCAGGAGGTGGTCAAACACAAGACAGAACCTTCCACATGATAACCGACTTTCGCAAAGTGACTTTCATTACTTCTACTTCGTTAGCCTGTTCGTCTACCATGTTAGCGACGTCTGTCCCAGATGATTTACAAACACAGAAGCTATTTTTGGTAATATTTAAACACACCCACCTACCTTGTATATGAGAGAGTACTTGGCAACGAGAGTTCTGTGACTTGTCATATCACAAACATTTAAATTCCCTTCCGAGAGATATATATATATTATGTAATATACATCATCGCAAAAATCTATGTCTTATGCAGTGTCCCTGTTCCACTCTTCTATACTATTATCGCAAGTCTACACATCTATGTAGTACAGATTGTATAGTATACAAAAATTACAATATTACAAGTCCACACCCTATGTTGTACTCTCATTTATGAACTGAACCTAGTGTTTTCACATCCTGCCAAACCTCTCCCTGGCCATTTTTTTGTCCCCTCCCCTCTTTTTCCATTTCACCTGTTAGCCAGCTTTCTTCATTTTCCTCCAAAGCTATTCCCACAATCAAGGAGTGGTTTACCAGACTCCATTTTGGGTACTTCCCTACCTTTTATTCTCGTTTCTTTCTGACTTTTTCTTCCTCTTTACAAACACATCGTGACCTTACTGTGTCAAAAGCTTAGCGGAGAAGTTTCTCGAACGAGAAGGTAGGGTGGTACAGGTGTATCAAGGCTGAGCCCAGTGGCTGTCACCTGAGATACAACCATCTCCCCTGTGATGCAACTTGCCGAACCAGGGGGTCAGTCAACAGGGAAGATAACGGGTACAAATGTCAGAAAATTTACTGATTCACCGTTACGAGGGGACGACGAAGACCAGAAACAGACCCTCGACAACATGAAGGACAACAACAGAAGACTGCATTCTGTTATAGTGTAGACAGTGTTGTGTACAGATTTAAAAATAAACAAACAAACAAAACTAACTAGTGGTCATTGTTGAGGTCTCAAAGGAAAGGTGAGGACAGATATTAAAGTTGTGTTTGTACTCAGCATGGTACCCAGTGTTGATCTGAGCAGGACTCCATGGCTTCCAATTGTGCGACTGCCAGCCATTGATGATAAAAGAATCGGTGGGAAAAAAAAACTTTTGACTTATGTCTCGTGTCTAGATGGTGTACACCACCGTTCGGATAATAATAAAAAAAATTCCGACCTCCTCGGATTATAGATTCGTGTTATCTTCTTATCTTGTCAGGTCCACCATGGCTCAATCTCCCAGCTCAGGAATTTCTCACAGTAAGGCGTGAATAGCACACATCCCAGGTCTCCATGGCCACGACGGGATGTGGGAGGAGGTGGGAGGAGAGGTGGAGGAGCGTTCCTCACCGGGAGGTCAGACGCGGCTCTAAAGAAAACTTTCCATTGACCTTCAACCCCCAGGCTAGACAAGCCGGAGCAACCCCCCCAACCGGCGTCTGTGGTCGGTCCTAGGTTCACACAGGTACGTCGACCTCCTCCGACTGCAAACAGTGGCGGACCCTCGTCAAAGATTTCACCGTCTCGGTCACGCAGACAAGAGTGCAGACGCTGGGGAGGACAAGAGTTCGAGCCTTTGCGTGGGGCTGGATGGTGTGAAGGTGTCAGTGGGACAGGAGAGGCTGAGAGGTTTGTTTACTCACGGACGTGGGGAGATGATGTAGACCATTTGTTTAGCAACACCAGGGAGGGCGGTAGTTGTGTGTGTGTGGGCAAGAGTCACATAACCACCAGAAATCGTCTTCTTCAAAAGATTTCACTTTAAAGACTGAAAATAGAGACAGGGTGGGGCAATTTTTGAAAAAGAAGCAGATATGTGGGATTAGCAAATTGACACCAATACTCACCCTGCTCCTCGCCACACTCATTCCTAAAGATTTCGTATAAATATCTGTGTGGACTTGTATATTGAAAACATTTTTCTTGTGTCTTCAGCTGTCGAGTGCTCAATTCCAACAGTACATCAGTAACACAAGATTCTACAATATATATATAATCATTGCTTGCAGGACGCATGTACTTTTCGTGTGAACAGGTAGCTGGGTCCCCACGTCACGACTGAACGGGTAGCGAGGTCAGAAGTCACGCCAACGTTGGCACTGATCTGAGCGCAAAAGTGCAGACTACCTCGAGACGAACGAAGCTGGGTGATGGAGGATGAAATGGAAGGAGAACAGTGAGGGAGATGAAAGTGTGGTCTTCATGAGTTTGATGAATTATCGTCAGCTAGAGCTGTCTGTCACAAGGCAAAAGAAAAAGAAACGACAGCCCACTGGAAATATTTGCAAAACATCCCAGTGTAGAAATCTAAGAAATGAAAATAAATATGAGAAGATAAGTTATAAAAGTAACAGCTATTAAATCTTTATTTATATAACAACAGCTACTCTACCACTGTAGAATTCGGTTGTGAGGTTCTCAAGAAATATTCCTGTGGGACTGTGCCAGTGGAGAAAAAGAAAAAAAACTGGACATTTTTAGTGTTGGCAATTTGTTGCCCTCTTGATGAACCCAGCATGAGCGAGAAAGCAAATAATGTAGAAAACACACACGCGCGCAAACACACACACACACAGTGTTACAAAGAATACAACCTTTAATATCTCAATAAGATGTCAGACGACCTAACGATTCTTACCAGGTTTCCCAATGATCTATATACAGTATACATACATATATTACCTTGGTGCATCAAAGCCATGGCAATAAAAACTCATCTGCAATTCTCTTCCTCATCTCTTTAACATTCACCGCGGCTGCTTTACATCCTACTCGCGGCTTTATCGTCCTTCTTCTCCAAAGAGCGGATATAAAAACATACAGTTTCTGTGGTTTGTAGCAAAACAAATCCTCGCAGTTCCCTTTGAAGCCGGTGATTATGGGAATTCCATTTGAAGGCATCTGCAACAAAAATCCTAGCAGCAAAAATAATAGGTGATATCACAGTTCAATCCTTTTAAGGAAACGTGGTTTGAATAACATTAATATTTTTTTGCGCAAGAAAACAATTGTTGTTGGGAAAAAAGAATAATGGACGAACAAAACTGAGGTCGGGTAGACGCATGCAGACAGATTAAAGCAGATGTATGAACAACAGTTTATCCTGAGAAAGAGGCCGATGTGATGACTTTAGGTTTATAAAATAAAACTGTGGTGGGTGGGATCCTCGGAGCACAAATAGCCCGCCGGTCGTTATATTTATCTGATCCTCCCTTTCACCCGTCTGTCGTCCGCGTTCTCCGTGAAGTGTCTGCGTTGCCGTGGCGACGGTCCTTTCTGCGGCCTTGGACGCTTCCTAGTCGTTAACATTAACGGCCTTTCATCGCCGCGACCAGCCTGAACATTACATGACTTGAAAGCACTTTATATACGATGCGTATGTGTGCGCGTGTGTGTGAATACTTGTAGGCGCGCGTGCGTGTGTGTGAGTGAGAGAGGTTTGTGGTAGGTCACATGACTCATACATATGTATATAAAATAACATCATCGTTTCATCTACACACACATGTAGTCTGTCCTTGCTCTGGTGTGGGGCGTGTCCCAGGTGTCCCAGCGGGAGGGCCACCAGCCGCACCTGCAGTCACAGTCAAGCGCCTGCCTGTCCACGCTCGTGTGGCGTGCATGGCACGTGACCTGGCGAGGGCAAAGTCCGGATTTCATCATCCTACCCGTTTCCTGACCGCCACGCTTCGATGACCGCGTGGTCGCGAAACGCGACATGGCCGGAAGTAGCCGAACAACGCGAGATGATGACGTCACAACGATTGCCTTGGGTCACAAACAAAGGAAATCATCAATCAAACCATTTTTATTTAAAAAAAAAAAATCAAAAGGATGTGCCTTCATTCTATGAATAAACCTATTCCTCATCTTGATTCCTCCGGGTACAGACAAGGGAAACATAAGTACACAAAGCACGCACCTTGCAGGTACGACAAGTACAGGTGTAGGGGCTGCAGGGTGCGCCCTAGTGGTTCATCCATTTCTGTCCTCACGATTTCTCTTCACTGCTGGGTAAAGGGTTTTATCTTCACTAGCCCGAGGCGGTTTGAATGAAACCTTTGAACTCCCCATTCATAATTTGTACACACACACCATCGCGCACCCGGTAACCTGTTTCCCTCTCTCTCTCTCCATCTTTCGTTCTTCTCTCACACACTTTCACGTTCACTACTGTCTTCCATTGTACTGGTAGAAAAATAGTAATTTTATCCACGGGGTTAATTAACTCATGCATACACACATCCATACTTACAGGGCATACTTTATTGGTACCACGTGCAACAAACACTTGGCTATTCATCCGTGAAAACTATAAATATAAACCATGTACATTTTAAGTATAATGAGGTCTGGGAGGCACCTCCAGTCAGCCATGTTAATGAAGGAAGAAGAATTTGTGACAAAAACGACTCGTCACGATGACAAGCGAGGCTTGAGGAATGCGAGTGCCAGGCGCGGTGAGTCACAGACGCCGGGGTGAGTGACCTTTCATCCTCCGCCGTCACAGCCCCACGTGACGGTCGCGTACGGCGTGCGAGGAACCCCCTCTGTCTCGTTGCTATGACGATGACATCACCTGCCGGCGTGAGAAGCTGATGGAGTCCGTGGTGAATAAAGGTTCTGTGACTGGAGTCTAGCCACGCTGGAAGCGAGGGTTGGGCGAAGATAATTAGATAATTCATTAATGTAGTCATGCAAATTTTGTAATGCACTAATGAAATTATTATGAATGTAAAAGAAATACAATTAAAATAATTATTCAAATAATGCACGAGTGTTAGCAGGACGTTATTCTAACTGACATTGGACATGCACATAAGGTTGAGAGATTCTAGTTTATGTATCCAACATTTTTGACACAGGCATGAGTGAGAGACGAAGTTTGCTTCCAAACTCCTCATTTGCATAATGAAAATATTAATAAATAAGATTAGTCATAAAAATATAGATGTTGGTCTGCATCTTGCCCGAAGAGGATTGTCTCTATGTCTGTCCACTTGCCTGCTTCTCTTGTTAGTCTGTTCTTCTCTCTTCGCACTTCATCCGCTAATGTCAAATTAACTGTATTGGTCCGTTTACTTTCTCTCTGTCAAACATTCTCTCTCGACTTTTTAATATCGAACCAGTGGATGGAATCAGTGACCTTTAACCCCGGAGACATTCAACAGTCAAAATAGGACATTTACAAAGTGGGAAACAAATATTTCGCCCCAAATATTGTCAGGCCCTGCATACATGCTTTGTTTACTCTCCCAGGACCATGTTGACGATGTTATTGACCAACACTCCCATTCTGTTCCGAGACTGTATCACGAGGTCCTCTTGTCCCAGGCTGTATCACGAGGTGTTGTACATTCCAGTGTAGTCTACATCGCCAAGCTTCTTATCTATCCTCTTTCTCCAGAGGTCAACGACAATGACCAACTTTATTTGTCCCAGTGGGCAATTGGAACATAGAGAGGTGTTCTAGTCACAAAGTAAACTTAGAAGTAAAAATAAGAATTAAAGTATGTTGCATGATGCACCTTTAAAAGATGTCAACATTGAAAATTATTAGCAGATGAAGAAAAAAGTTTTTTGGCGAGTGACAATGATATTTTTATCACACTTCCACAGTTGTAAACAAGGATAACCAGGCTTTAGTCCTGTATTTGTCACTGTTCACAGTTCACTTCACCGAAGAAGGTGATTCCGGATGAACAGGAACCGAGGTGAAAAGAACTGATGAGTAAGTCTGTCTACTCATCACACCAACCTCATGTTGTACTGTGTCACTGCCGGTCGAGGTGAAGATAATTGCGACTTAATGTAGATAGAGGGAAGGACAGAATCATTGTGTCAAGGAGGAATGACTAGACGACTTTTGACAGGAGGTGCAGTGTTGTATAATCATATTTGTGTACATAACAACCACCCACTGCATCCTAGAGAAACAGACTAGGTATAAAAAGACTCACCCACCACCTAGGGTGGTGTAGGACAGACACATTCATTACTACATAATTCTTCAGGAAGTGAATAAAAGACCGCTTGGTGGTACAATGCATAGAGAGGGAGTGTTGATAAAAAACATCGTGATGTTTGTTTGTAAATACATAGAGACATACACACAAATTCTTATTCTCTCTCGGTGTTACTCGCCTTGTATGAACGCTACACATATTTAGCCCCCAGTTAGTATGAACACATGAACACTACAATATTTAGCAGCAATTTTAGGGATATTAGCTTAGTTTTCTTCACATCAAGATATCGATAATAGAGGAAGAAACAGAGAGAAGAGATGCAAGCAAACATCTACTTAATTAACAGCTTAATTAGTTTAACCTTTCATTGTGTGACACACTACCCTCATTCTCACAGGCTCACACGACACGTACCCCACTTCCTTCACCCGTTGCCGACTAATAGTTTTAGAAATTTCTAGAGAGGAAAGGGCTTGTGACTATAATTTTTGTCAACTTGTCTGCAGTCTGAGAACCGCTTATTGAAGTTTCGTTTGAGATACGACAGTATAATCACTTTCTCTCCACCCACAAAGAGACCTACCCTACATAGATAAGGGTGTGTGTTATCTGTGTACACACCCGTAACCAGGAGTCGTGGAGGGCGCAAAGCCAAGGGAGGACAAAGTCCTTTACAGTGGCGACACCCGCTTTGTAAACAAACAACAAAAACAATCTGTTTGGGAATGTGGTGTTCTCACTACTGCGTGCTAATCACAGGATGTTTGAGTTGTGAGAAATGTGTTTGGAAACTGTCGGACACGTGTTCATGAATGGAATTTCCTTTAACGCATATCACATGATCCTGTGTCACAAGCTGTGTGAGACATCCGTTGTGGCGATGAAAGGGGTGATGATGGTGGTGAGGGTAGGTGGGTGATGTCATGTAGTCTCCTCAATGAGTCGGCGTTTCTTGTAATGATTCTAGCCTTGCTACCCGTGACTGTCTAAAACTGTAAATGATTTAAACTAAAATCCTGCGTATCACAGCAGTGTGTTTGTTTACACAAGATAACCTCCTTCATGATCCGCTTTCAGGGTATTGAGAAATCGTCCTCATGTATTCTGTCTGTGGTGGACCCTATAGGTGTTCATGAACCTAAGGCTCACTCTTAAAGATTACAGAAGAAACACACACACACAGTTTGTCACACACACATATATTTGAATATATGTACATAGCAATATTGACAATTACACTATTCTAAAAGTATTGTCAGCCAACCTTCATGTCACTGAAGTCAGTGATTGAGAGAACGTCGAACGGGAGAACTGATTTGAGGGTTTCAGTTTGTGTACATCCGGCCCTCGACAATGCTCCCTCCCACCTAGCTTGACCTGTTAACCTGAGAGTCGTGCACTGAAGTCACGGTGTACATCTATGGCACCCCACTACTGACAGGATCTCAGAGACCGCGATACTAAGGTGTCCCATCCACGACAGGATTTTTAAAAACGAATTGCGCAACTTTCTATGACATTATTTTAGTGAGAACAAAGCTGAGCTGTCAGACACACATGGAATGAAAGGTCTAGTGGGATGCAATTCTTTTCCAACGACTGGGTGAGTCACAGTGCTAGATACAATATCCCCAAGACTTGGCTCCGCCATCAGAGAGACGGCATCGAAAAACCTCTCTAAGCATATTTGTATACACGAGTGACGTCACAAGATGTTAAATAGGCAAATTTATGTACAAACGTGACGTCACTATAGTGACCTTTGTCTGTTCATGATGATTTTTTTTTTGTAAGTTCATTTTTGGAGAACCGAAGGGAACACTCAACCCAGATTTTCGAAATAGTGTCTTGCAGTGAGCTTTACCCGTTCACTGGTTCTTTGAGGAGACCACGCAACTGCTTGGTACCCGTTCTATGGAAGAATAGTAGAGACCGCAAAACGTATTCATGAAAAGATCCTAGCGATGAAGCAAACCTGTGGTAGCCCTTCCATGAAAGCCACTCCTTTGTCAGGGAGACCCCGGGTGAGCGTCTGCCGCGCGGAGCGTCGAGCGTCGAATATCTGAAAAATGTCGCCGCCGCACCCGAAGACACTTCTCGGAGGTCAGGTGCTCCCTCCAAAATTCAAATACTGATACTGAGGACCTTTTGAAGTTCTTGATAATGCGCAGGGATTTCTGGGAAATTTGCAACAAAGCGAGCGCGCAGGGGAAGGTAAGTAAGGTACTGGAGATGTGGGGAGGTGAAAGGCGGGTGGGTTGAAGCGGGTGGGGTTTCTTCATTGCACACTGACTTCTTCCTTTTTTGTGATTTGTGTCCCTTTCAACCTTTTGTAGTGGGAGCAGAACAACTTGATGTGAGAGTTGTGAGCCTCTATATGGGATGAACACCCATTCCAACTGGTTTGCAATGCGACTTTCAGGAATTCAGACAGAAGAGCGTTCATCATTGAGGAAACCAGGTTGATGAGTACGGAAATTCTAATGGGGAATATGATTGGCTAATAAACATTAAATTTTTTTTTAAAGGAGGAAGATTTGAACGCGGAAGACTAACTGGGACACAATGGGAGCTGGATGACCTTTCCATGGAGGTGCAGGAGGTCAAAAAGTCAAACAGGAAGTGTGTAGCAGAGGAAGAGGAAGTCGGCCTGGTGCTAGTGCAGTCCTTGCACCCTATTGAACGCCAGTGTGTGGGGATAAGAGGATAAGAGGATGAGAGGAGGTAGGACAGGAGGAAGAAGAGGAATCCAGTGATCTACTGACCTACTCAGCGCATAAGGAAGTTGATATCCATCCATCATGTCATGTGCGATGCAATCAATCAAGTCGAAATGTTTCAGCTCAATCATCCTCCCTCTAGACCAGCCCAGAGAAGAGGACAGTCACAAGCACATCTTATTGTCAAGGTGGTTGATTCACTTTCAAGTTAATGGTTAGAAGATGGTGGCCACCTGTGGGTTATAAATTTATCTTGTCAACCACCTTCTGCAGGATTGGGTACCTATATATATATAGGGAGAGAAAGAAGGTAAAGACTCATGTTTGTAAATCGAAGGATGTATGTACACAGATTGGAGGGAAGAAACAAGGTCTTTTACTACATCATTAGGAATAAATTTACCACACTACACGTCACTTTACTTACCCTGACATGTATCCTGCTGACCTTGTATCATGTGGATACAATAACTGTCATTTCTGCGCTTTTCACTTTACCCGCTTTAGTTCCCTGTTTGTTTGTGTGTTTCTGCATTCTAAGGTGCTACTAGTTGCTCGAAATGAAATTTTAAAAAAATGTCGACGTCTGGCGATCGAGCATAAAAAAAAACAAAACAAAACCCCGGTTCATGAAAGTCGTTATACGAGTTGTGCCAGGATTGAGGTTCAGTAGTCAAATAATCTGAAACAACCTAATCTGCTGACAGTGGCAATATAACAAACAAACAAAAAACAAGTCTGACCAACTGTATTGGATCACATCATCAGTCTTCTCTGTCTCTCACTAAAACTTTTTAAACAGCTGCAAATAAATTGATACAGGTGTCTAGAGAAAGCAATTTTCCTTCTTGTTCGTTGAAGATTCTAGTCAAACGCAGGTGGATGTCAGCACATTTTAATGTAGGTAAATCGTCTGGAAAAAGGAAGAAAATATGTAAAACTATTCAGAAATTAAAAAAATTATATATGACAGAAGTAACAAGATTCCGACAAGTAGGTTTAAAAAATCCCAAGCGAACAAAGTAAAATGAAGATTAAGAGAACTTTAAATGTCTACTACAGTGTAAAAATGATTTAAAGACAGGACAAAGATACTAATTCCCCAAGTCTGGGTGAGTTCCGCCTCACGAGATACAGGCAAACATACCGTGTACAGAAAAAGGTCGACAGTATACGTCACGATTGTACATTGATACATTTACATTGCTAATCCCATAGCTGGGACCATCTGTTGAGTGGAATATCCTTGTACAATCATGACATAAAGCCTTTGGCATCGTTTTATGCATGGTGCACCTCGAGGACAGTCAGGAGTTAATTCACTCACCTTAGAGAAAAGTCTCTTTGAACTGAGTTCAATCCAGTGATTACAAAACGTTTTACACCTTACTAGGTCTTTAAAGATTTTAAAACACTGAACATTCTAGAAAAAATCTTGCTTGAAGAAATTCGAAACTGCAGCTGAAGGACATTGGAGTTTGAAATGATGCTGGTACAGTCTGAAGACAGTGATACATGAGCTGTCTGCTGCAAAACCATCTTCAGAAGTAATAATGGTTTTTGGAAACAACATGACACAGTCGCCAGCTGCACGGGATGTTTCTGGAGCAAAAGTGAGTCTGACAACAGGTAAGTGAAATGACTGAGAATGTCAGTTTGTTAAGATGATCTTGGTCACTTTTAGTGATTGACTAACTCACTAGTTCATTTACTCATCTTTGAAGAAAAGAAAGAAACAGGAGAAAAGCCACAATGACCTAGAGAAACGTGCAATGATGATAAACCCTTTTGCAACTTGACAGATTGTTAATTAAATACAGGAAATCTTTAGCTAGTATAAAGGAGTCTTCCTTCCTACTCAGCTATGTGAGGAGTTAGCACAAAGCTTTAGCTTCTTCTACAAACCAACAGTTTTCTGTTAAGTCTAGAGGGTTTTATTTCAACAGAAATATTCTTCCTAAAAATATTTGCGAATGCATGAAAGCATCGTGTTTAAGGGACTAAAAGTGAGATTGCATGCTAACACAGAAGTGACGATTATGTGCTTGCAGATAGTGAACCATGGGTGGTTAGTCACGTGACTGTTATCATGGCCTGATAAGGCGTGTTACATATGCGACACACGTGTGTGCTCACTACGGTGTTCACTGCTGGGGTTGAGGCCATCATCACAGCCCTGCAGCTCTCCTCCAGATATCTGATGCAAGGGACAAGGCCGATTGTAGTTCTCAATGTTCCAGAAATTTCTCTCAATCTTTTTAACTTTTAAATGTAGAAAGAAATGCAGGACAAGGTTGATATGCAATCCTCCGTTGACCTGGGTCACAGGGATGTTGCACAGAACAAAAATAACACGTGAGACCACCACCAGCATCCATTTTCTCCTCCATCCATCCTCTGTTGTCTCTGCTTCCTCATCTCGCGAAAGTTCTCTTGCTCTTGCGAGACCCCTGCAGGGTAATAGAAAACATATCAAACCTAGCATGTCATTAAGAAGGATTTATACAGGAAATGGGGATTGATGTGCTGGAAAACTATTTTAGCTTTGCTGTTTTTTTATAACTTTTTTATATGCAAGTGTAATGTGGTGGAAATATCAAATTTAAAAGCATACATTAAACATCTAAATGAAATATATATGTGATCAGATTTAATGCAGCTAGAAGTATGAAACTGAACATTTTTATAACTCAAGGGTTCATTACATGCCTCTCATATCAATATAAAAACCTTTAAATGTTCAGGATTTATTCACCTTGACACCATTTAAAATTCTGTATTAACCTACTTGAAATTGTGTGTTAGTATGTTTTCCCCCTTTAGTTAACATTGCCATGTAGTATTCTAGAAGATATGTAGGTGTATGCCTATGACTATTGACATTATATGTTATAAACTAGTATATGTCGAGCACATGTTTGAAATGTGCAAAGTGCCTGAAATAAGTTTTTTATTAATTGCCATATGCTAAAAGCTTTCTCTGCTTGTTTAAGTTACAACTATAATGTTAGGGACAAACCACTTGGTCTGCTGCTTCTAACTGCAGAGGGTAGGGTTTGATGAGAGGATGATAACAGTTTTGTGTACACTTCCAGGGATGTGCTTTTTCTGTGTACATGTTGTTTTTAATGTAAATTGTTTTATGTGGTAGTATTTTATGTTTTGTGCATGTATTGTATAATAAAAAAACAAAAAAAACCAACTCTTTGGCCAGTGCAGTTTCACCAGATGTTTTCAAATAATGTACTTCTAAAGAAGGTATAAGGTTATTTGATTAAAATAATTGTTGAAAGACACTTTGCCCTTCAAACTAATAACACCTGCACCAGTCTGTCCAAATGTTGATACATTGAAAATGTGATTGGAGGCAGTCTCGTCTCTTTTATTTGCTGACATCAAGAGGAAAAAAAAGCATCGGAAAGGAAACACAGACAGAAAGTTATATGGGAGGGAGAAGAGATCATATAATTTATAAAGAGCTGCTTTCTTGGACTCTGCAACATTTCAGATATTGCATTGCAGCATTCAATTTACGTTTGCTTTTATGCCAAGATGTTGTCAGTAAACTGTTAGCTCTTCTTATTGGCGACCCACATCTATAACCATGTTAATTAAAATGTATGTCAAAATGGAAATGTCGTTCGTTGGTAAATGCCTGAAAGTATTTTGTTTTAGTCATTTAAAATTAAATTTTCAATTTATTGGGGCAAATTCCTCCTCGCCTCCCAACAAATTTTTTTTATTTCTCAAACTTTACAGCTTTCACCCATACATATTTGCCACCATTGCTGGCATGGCTTAGAACAATAATAAACACCCAAGCACATAGCATTATGTCTAGTATATATATATATCAATGGTTCCATAGAGTATACTACAGATGAATGTTAGTGTGATGTTGCACACAGATGTAGTATCGCCTGTAAAGTGTAACTTTTGTTGGTGTGTATAATTGTGGTGAAATAAAAGATTAACAAGATATTGGGATAATTGTTACAAAAAAGAAAAGGGTCTTCACTCTCAGGTAGATATCTATATCTAGGGCATATAGAGTAATGCAAAGAGAGAGAAGGGACATGAAAGATGAGAAAGTGTCCCTGGGATGTAGCATCAGTTGCTAACAGCAGTAATCTCTTAATCTCTGTTTTGTTGAAGTCAGGAGCTGTTAGCTGTGGGCAGGACCTGGTGTGTCCCTGACAGACATATTTTGCTTCAAAAACACTTGTACTGCTAGAGATAAGTGGTCATATCTATATCTTGTCACTTGTCGTGGACACAGAAGCTTGTGGAAGAAGCCACGTGGGAGCTAAAACACGTGTTTGAGTGTGAGTGTTGATTCTTGTGTACATGTGAGTCTGTGCCTCCTGGAGCTGGAAGAGATACCACTGAAACTATAGGTATTAGGACAATCTGGAATCTGGAAAGTGAGGATGGATTAAAGAATAATGTTAGCACATTTCAGAAACATGATAGATAAGAGAACATTAAAATTCTGAAGGTCAATGAGAAGCACATTTGGCTAATAAATATTTACACTTGGGTTCCCAATATTTACACGACTGCCACATATTTATCCATTAATACAGTATAAACTTGATTAACTACCTTCAGTCATCAGCAGTTAATTTACGTGAAGTTTGAATCCAGTCTTACAAAGATGTGCCCATTCTCGATTTTTCTGCCTAAACCTTTAATTTCCTCCTGTGCTACTTTGAGGCACCGTGTTATCTAAGTTCACTGACGATGACGATGATGAGGATGATTAAATAAGGGGTAAAAGATGGAATGAAAGAACAGGTGAATTAGAACGTAGCTGGTGTTTTTCTGCGCAAAACAAACGAACATCAGGCCACACCGGAGGGACAAAAGTTCAGAAGCGAAGGTCAGGATGGCTGTGTCCTGTATTTACAGAAAATTGCAACATTTCCCACGCCATGCCGATCACTCACTGTCCTTTCCCGAGATGTGTCGCCACCTGTAATTCTCAGCCTTTTATTTTTCTTTCTTTGTTTTTTTCTTTGCTGCTGTTTGAATTCGGTGGGAAAGTTGGCCATTCTGGACCCGAGCGTGGGTACTAACTATATGCGTATATGCGAATTTACCTACATGCAAGTCTGCGTATGTGATTGTGGTGTGTGAATTCTATTGATTGAGAGAAAGATTTTAATTTTTCTTCTGTGGTGTCTTCGACAGAATTTCCGACATTCTGTTTTGTATATATAAATATAAGACCTCTTTCCTTTGCCGGTATAGTGACACGTGTACTGAAAGCAATGAAGGCAAAGAACAGTACAGGGATAATTCACTAACATAAACGTCGATGTCAACATCTTCTCTCTCTCTGTCTTGTGACGAAGTTAGACATTGGTGGGAAAAGGCGATAAGTGACAGAAGTTCAGACCCGCCATAATGACTACCGCTTAGCATCTCAAAGGGTTTATTTTTTTAAATGTATTTATTTTATTTGTTGATTTATTGGTGGGGGTGACTACTGGTTGTAACTGTCACCCCTACAACGGCAATGCTGCTATCTGATATAGGATTAGGCTTTTCTTATAAAATCTTTTTTTGTTTAAAGGTACAGCATCTTCTTCAGGCATTTTAGGTTACATTTCCCAGGCATGTTCTCTAAATTCGGACTCACAGTCGAAGTAGATATAAGGCTGAGGTCCACATCGACGACTACAACAACGAACAGGACTACCATGAACAGGGTAATTGTCAAAGGTCGGACAGACATCTGTCCATGAACGTGTAAAGATGCGTCATGGCGTTTCCACAGTGTGTCGCGCGCCCTCAGTACATTAAGTACATCGATTAACCCTTTGCCTTCCGGCCCACGCGCAGCGAGCAAGCTCTCCCTCCCCTTCCCCCCAACGGACGCGCTGGAAGGATCGAGAAGGCGCCGATAAGAGCGAGGTGGCCGACAATAGATGGAGCGGAGTAGCAGTGTGGGTCAGTGTGTCACTAGGCCATGTAGGCGGCGGTGGCACTGTGACCCTGGGGTAGGAGGGATTCGTTTCTTTGGCGGGACTGGCCCCGCCACTCTTTATCCTGTCTCCTCCTTCACCTGCCAACACCCCTCTTCACTCTTTCCTTCTCATTCTGTGAAGCGAGGGCGCGAAACTCCAACGTCTGTTCTATAGAATTATGTTCAAACTCCTTCTTTTCAACCCACGACTTGAGGAAAGGTGTAAGAGAGTGTGAGTAATGAATATAAAGAAATGAATGGCCAGAAAACAGTGTTGGAGATGGAACAGATTTAAATGTATAGCTTCCGGCGATAAATATTATATATTTTTTTAAATGCATGGGGAGGAGGGTCAGGCAGGAGGAGAAGGAGTGTACCTGCTTACACAGGCGCAGGAATGCGTTGGTATCACCGCCTACACGGTGGAGATGTTCAGCCATTAAACACTGCATCCTGCCAGGGGAAGAAGGGTTTGTGGGTCCCACTGATGTGGAGGTTAAGTAATCTGATTACAGGCGGTTAAAGGGCTAAGACCTGCTGCGCATGCGCCGCACGGAAACTGGCGGATCAGAGCCGATCGTTCAACGAGATTCGATTCCTCACACTTCACACAGCTTCTAAAAATTAGAACATTTATTTGACTTTTTGTTTTTGTTTGTTTTGATGGCAGATGATTTGTCTGAAATCGGTCGTGCTTGGCATAAAAGCTCTACAATGCTTCGTGACCTTTAACCTCTTCTGTGGGAGCAGGAAGGAGTTTGGGGAGGAATGAACGATGAACGTAGAAAAGGGAGGGAGGAGATCAGAGCAAATCCTAAGTAGTAGGGGATAAATCGCTGTCCTCGTTATTGACATCTCTTCACTCCTGGGGTTGGTTTCATGTGAGGTTTTAAGTCGGACTTGACATTAAACCCGACTTTTAACGGATTTAAAATTTATTCCCTAAGTCTTAGTGTGGTCTGAAAGGTCAACCTGCCGCTTAAGACCGGAGACTTACGATTCATTTTCAAGATTTGAAATGCTAACCGAGATTTTTGGAAGATAAGCTGACAAACCTGGGCTTAACGGCTAAGCCGACTTAAGACTTCACACGAATCCAACTTCTGATGCAAACATCGTGCAAGTGAAATGGACTCACTGAAGTATCCTCTGCATCTTAACCAAAAGACCCTCAAACACTTGACAACGCTGAACATAAAACGCAGAAAAGTGATTGGCAGTTACATCTACCTGTCCAATGACGTCATTAGACGCTGTGTGACGTCACATTAACGTTCCCAAGCTGTCAGGTTTAACTCGCGCACGGTCACGCAACGATTGCACCACGCGAGCTCACGTGGTCCGTGTTGTGGTCTGATAAAAATCAACACATGATTCCTCGACAACCTACCTGCATGTGTGGCTGTCAGCGTGACTGCTCTCACCGTTAGACAGGTGTGTGGGTGGAGGAGTTGATGGGAGGGTAGGGCGAGGAACCTAGAGAGGTGATGATGCTATGAAGGAGTCAATGAGGCTGGCATCAGATGAACGGTCCTGTGTGGAACAACTTGGCGTTGAGGAGACTTTCTTCTGCTTGGTTCTTCGTTTGTTTGTGTGTTTGTTTCTTTGTTTCTTTGTTTTTCCTTAGTTGTTTAGTTACTTGCTCTCTTGTTTCTTTGTGTCTTTTGTCGTTTATTGCTTACTTGTTCTCTTGTTTGTTTGATGATTTGTTTGTACGGTCTTTTTGTTTTCGTTTTGCTTTGTTTGTTTCCTTCCTTCTTCTGCACGAGGAACCCGTTTATATATAATATATTTATATAATGTAGACCCTTATATCACAAACAATTAATGTGTCGCATGTGTTGTCTACTGTGTCAGCAGGTGCAGCGCTCTTGACAAACTGTGGGGCTTCTACAAGACAGACATTTATGTGTCTGTAGCACCTCGGGAATAATTTTTAAAAATTATTATTTTGTCTGCATTTACTCTGTATCAACAGTATTATAAATAATTCTCCATATAATCGTTCCATTTCTTTATATGTTGTAGTTTGTTTCAAAATGTCTTCATGGGATTATGAATTATGAATAAGCGTTTTGGACTTTGAAAACCAGAAATGTATACTCAACAGTGACTTTATCATTTAGACATAAAATCATTCGATTTTAGCCATCACTGACATCAGACACGCGCCTTCTTATCAGCCATAAGAAGTAGGTAAACCAAAGATAAGATAGACTAAAATAGAAAAATAAATTAGTTTGGTTCAAAAGTCTTGTAATATTCATTCACTTGTTCCTAGGCAACACTCTCTACCTACCTACGACCCTTAAAATATCAGTTTATTTCCTGACTATATAAATATTCTGGATTGACTTTCTTACAAGGGTCATGCACATTCAAACCAAAAAAATGAAGGCAAGCGATTCCGTCCATGACCCAGGCCCGAAATAGTCTCTAATTGTCCATATGAGCCGGGAGGCAGTGATGTTAAAAAGCAATCTGATCAATCATTCCTTGCGTGAAGCAACAGTATTTAAATCAATCAGTTGTCACAGAGTTTGTCTTCAATGTCTCGTCATGTCCGCTTTGTAGTTCAAACCTAAGCACTCGCAAAAAAAAAAAAAAAAAAAAAAAGGAAAAGAAAAAAAGCAAAAACGCAGAAGCAGATATGTTTACATAAGCACTCACGCTTCTGAACACACTGAATGGATTAGAATACCATAGAATACTGTTCTCTCTCACACACATACCAGAAATACAGAGAGAGAGAAAGAGGAAAAGAAAGATGAGAGGCAAGCTCAAGGAGAAGACTCCAACATTCTCCTTTTTATTCGCGCGTGGAGAACTCCGACTGTTCGGTCTGCTACATATACACATCAACAATGTTTTTAAAGGTAATTTAAATATAAAGATCAACAATGGATTTGGCGGTATCATTATATAATTGAAATAGAAAGATCAACAACGGGCGAGGGTGGCGACCTAAGGAGGGCTAAGGTCCAGAACTAGGGCTAACTTGTGGGGAGATAATCCACTGCAGGATAATCCGCGTGAAGAGGTGAGATTGGCGAGCAGCAGACGATTTCACTAATTGATCACTAGTCTACTCATTGCTGTTTGTTGCTATCTATACCCTCCACAAACATTTCCAGAATGTCCTGCTTTCGTTTTCTGCTTTATTTACAAACAATTCTTTACAAGTCACACGCAGTGTTCAATGTATAAGACATTAAAAAAAATGAAGTAAAGAAACAATATTTTTATATTTTTATATTATTACAGATGCTGATGACACATACTAGTTTAAAGATAAATATTTCATTAATCTATGTATCGTATACAGTCAATATTATATTTTATTTAAATATTGCAACTGTTCACTCATGTACCTGTTCTGTATACCGGTTTCTATTTGTGTTACTGACTCCTGTTCCCACGCCTCCATGGTCACGAGGCTGTCCAAACAAACAATATGCCGTTAAACACTTGGTTGTTTCAGTCTCTAAAGAGCTCGAGCCCCACTTCACGAGATCGATGTCATCGAGCTTCTCCTCCCTCAAGTGTTGAAATCATCTTTGTAATGGCGCTGGTCCTGCCCCAGCTCGCTTACTCACCACATGTACTTTTAGTCCCAAAGATGTGACAGCCAGGCTCATCACACACACAGGCTCATCACACACACACAGTGTTCGTCGATTGTGTGGAAAGTGTGTAGGCACGTGCACCGTACACGATGGCTAACATATGGCGCGTGTCCATGACAGGGGAATTAATTAGGTTACTAAGTGGAGGTAATGATCAATATAAGCTTTAGCAGGGTTACCATAGTAATGAAATTTCGGGTCAAAACCGCCTGTGTCATGGATGCCAACAAAGACGCCCAAAATGGTCTTTTTTAGGAAAGAAATGTTTAAAAAAAACTATCACGTGATGTGCACACAGAGACTGAAAACATAAAGTTGATTGTAGACGATTGAGTTGCAAGATGAAAGGTTGGAAGCAGACGAGCAGGGGCTTGGTTGTGGGGAGGAGGATGTGGAGGAGGAGGAGGAGGGATGAAGTGCTGGCTGTCGCATCATCGATTGTTGGCTGGCGGCGCAGTACGCATGCGCGAGGTGCAGAAACGCTCGGCCATTGCATGACCTGCCCGTGAGCGCGCCTGACCTTTAACCTCCTGCCCTTCTGCCCCCAACTGTCGGCGTGTGATGACGTGGCGGGCGTCTCTCTAACAGTGCAGAGTGGCAGCTGCGTTTATGGATGCAGGCAGGATCCAGGTTTTTATGTGTCTCTTATTGAGTCCTGAAACACGCTTTTGATGAACATTAACCCCCCCTGGCGTGATATGTAGGTCATTAGGTCAGCAGACTCCCCACTCTCCTCCTGAAGGTTCATGAATGGGCTACAGAAATAAAGACAGAGGGATGGAGTGTGTGTGTGGGGAGGGAGGGGAGTGCAAGAGGAACATGTGTTCATCATCAAAGCGCGTCATGGCAACGGCAGTGTGTGAGTGTGCGCGAGGGCGCATTCCTCTGTGACTGCACTTACGTCAGTGACTGCAGTCAGGGATGTTGCCCTCACAACCAGATACAGCCCTGCGTCTGGCCAAGATGAGAAGATAATAACACAGCATGAAATAGAATCCTCCTGCTCCCTCCCCGCTCTTTCTCTCTTACCTTCTCGGTTTCAGGGAAATTCTACACGTGTATGAGCGCTAGAATCTCTTTAAAAAAGACTAAACAACGTGTAGTCCGTTCACCTATTAAAATTTAAAAAGACAAGAACTCGTATGTAAAGCGACCCAGCTCGGCGAGAGTCTCTTGGTGTTAACGTCCATCTGAGCAATGATCTCCCAGGGGATTGTGATTCCTACCAGACACAGTGAGGTTGTTAGTGTACCTGTCATCCTACCTGCCAGGTGAAAATAAATACATGTAGGCCATGTGTTCCTCACAACACGAACATTATCCAGCAACACAGACTTTGTCTTCGCTACAGAATACATTTTTTTCCCTAGAATACAGATTTCCTCACATAGGTTTTAAAATACTTGAAAAAAATCCCAGAAGGAAGCTACCCTTTACTCTTACTGCAGGATTGTAATTGATGGCATGGCACTTCAACACACCTGGACTGGGATCCAAAAAATCACAAATGGTTATGTTTTGCTAGATAATGAATCACCTGTTACAGAGGTTATTGATGTAATAGCTGTAGGTGGTACAGGGCATTTGAAGGTGTCATTGGCTTATTTTTTAGTTAATTGTATATATGGTGAGGTACAAGCACTGTTGTTGCTATCATGTATGTGTGTGATATAGTGACTGTGTCATTATCAGCCTTGGTGAAGAAAGCATGAGATACAAATTACTTTAGACTCTATTATTTAAACACCAGCAATGGATGTTATTTATTGTATTTATTGCTCTGGGAATAGACCGTCAATAATTAAATTTTAGCAAAAAGCAACTGCTTTGTGGACGAAACATTCATAATGTGTAATCAATTTTCCCAATGGTGTAAATAAAATAGAAGATAGAGGTAAAGATGACAATGCAAAGTTCGACCGTTTATTTTATTTTGTTTTACATGGCTTTGTAAAATTTCATTAACTTCATTCACATTTCCTCTTTTTTTCATTGATGAAGAAGATTTAAGTTTGAAAGCAATATTTTGGAAGTACCTGTTTGGACCTGTATGATGAACATGCTTTTAAAATATAAAAACTTGATACCTTCTGTCTGACTGATTATGACATGAATACGGAATGATGCCTGTCCCAACAGACACCATAGTATTCAAGACTGTGTGGTTATAACAACAACCAAAAAAAACAACAACCAATAATTAGAACATTCTATAACACACTACTTCTTCACATTAGCTAAAAGAACTTTTAAAAGTCAATCTTAGACTACTACTGCACGTAGGAATACAGAGAACTCGACCATGGCTCAGGTTTAGGTCACGTGACTGTGTGTAAAGCGGTGCCATCATCTGTCCTCACGGGGTCAGCAACGATTTTCCATGGCGGGTGTTGCATTGAATGCGCGGTTTATGAAGTCTGCGCAACACATTTACTATGCGTCTAACCAGTTGTCTTCTCCTTGGCGGAGACAGTGACGTCAGAGACCAGCGAATGGCAGTTGAGGCATCGACGTCATAGACCTGCAGTCAATCGTCACTAGCAAGCCTGTCAACAAAGGAGTTATGACGTCATGGGTAACTATGACAAGATGTGACACGTCACAGGTGGCAGCAGCACAAAGAGTCATCCCCAAGACTTTGTGACGACGTGGGTGAATAGCCAATCACTGGCATCGCCTTTCTGACGACATCAGTAGCTGGCGGGTAGAGGGGTGGAGTCACCATGACAACGCGAAATGAGCCATAAAAATGTTTGTTCAGCCACCCTGTGTATCTGTATCAACAAACCCTTTTTTTTTCGGAAATCCCTGAAAAGTTGGTGGAAACGCCACGTATTAAGGAAATATATAAAAACATAAGCAAAGTATAATATTTGCGGGTTTCTGTTTCTGTTATCAAGCAAGGTGGAGGGACCAGAAATATCCGAGTCTGTGCGAACGTGTGGTGTGTGGGTGTGTTAAAAAAACTAAGCTGAACAGAACTTTTTGTTCAGGCCATTGGCCGGCATAAAATACAGCAAAGTAAAACATAGTATCAACAGTATTTATATTATAAAAACATATGTTTCTTTGCCATCAGTCTAAAGCAGAAATAACTTGAGAGTGGGAGAGAGAAGGCATGAACATTCATAGTTCAGACGACTGGAATCTCGCTGACATACGAACATAAGACCAAACTTATGGACTGGTTTTCTGGCTGGACCGATGTCTGGGAGCGTGTGCACGTGTAACCGAGGGGCGAACAGATCGGAAGCCAGCGACTGTTCTGTCAACTCCTAACTCACATTGTAACACCTGCACTAAAATAACTGACATTTGAAATTGTGTTTGATGTTTTTGCAGGTGCTGTCCTACTGTTCTCGTGCCGCCAAAAGTGACATACATACACTGGATATAGACTCGATCCTAACCTTTCAAGGTAAACAAATTCTCCACCGCGTACAAGTGCAGTGTGGCCTACATCGTTGACAAGATGCCGACAGATGTCCTGCCATTATTTTCACAGTCCTACGCATCTAATTCGTTTTGTCTTTTTATTTTACAAGGGATGCTATTCCTCACGCTCTATTTTTCAGTACCCACTCAATAGTTGGGTCAAATTCTGTGATAATGGTTGCGGGGGGAGGGAGAAGTACGCTGGGTCACTCGGGTATCAGACCACCCTAACTGGGGCTTCCTTGGGTTTGGACGTCACTAGGCTACCCGCTCCCCTACATCTCAAAGAACCGAGGAACTGAACTATCAACGTCCACCGTAACTACCTGCACACACCTGGTCTTCATTGCCTTCAGAACGGAGCAATTGATTTCGGGGTTTTGTCTTTGAAGTCACCGCCATTCATCTGCGTCTGTGTGGAAACAATAACAAAAAAGTTATTACCACATTACTATAACAAAGAGAGAGACTAGGCTTGCGTAAGTGGGAGAGAGAGAAGGACTGAGAGATGTTCCACTCCAGACAGGCAAATTCATCAAAGATGCAGTTCTTCAAGCGAGAAAAGTCACAGCTGTGAAAGTGTTGTACAAAACTGCATTGGCAGTAACCTGATGCTTAAATACAGACAGAAGAAATTAAGGAAGAAAGAAAGAAAAGAAAAAAAAACGAAAGAGAGAGCGAGAAAGGGAAAATGTTTCTTAGTCTTGAAGGCAAGAAGAACACAAAACCGAAAAAAATGGAGTCCTGCCCTACTATTAAGGTCAAAATTGGATGAGGGGGGACAGTCTGAGAAGCTGGCAGTGGTAGGATCCAGAAAGACCCTTTGTGACCCACAGCGAGGCTGAGAGATGGAGCCTGACAAGCTGTGGGCTTCTGGGGGAGAGGGGCAACACATCAGCCTCCTCTGCTCTCCTCCTTATCATATTACCCAACACAATATTTAATCTCTCTCGAAGTGTCCGCCTTCAAAAATCTAATTAAAATGTTTCTCTTTATCTCATTCCTTATCATTTATTTTTTATTTACATTTTCTGTATGTCTTGGATGTTTGTTGTTGATCAGATTCATTGTGTGCTAGACTGTTATGTAAACACTACGTTGCACGTGCAGACGACATCATGACCCCAAGTACAAACATATTCAAGATAGAAGTATTGTCGTAGAAAGGCTGAACCCCTTTTCTTTGTTTGTTTGTTGTTTTTTCTCAGAGTCTGTATTGTTCTAACCCTGTTTCGCATTTCCACACCTGCTGTCGATGTGTGGCTGTGACGTAAGCCACATTTGGTTTTGGGGTCGGACGAACATCGTCTCGCTACGCAGGATGGCTAACTGTCAGCAGTCTACATTGCTTTATTTTTAAGTTTATTTTAACCTGGATGCTTCGTACTAACCAACATCTTAGCCAACAAACTAGCGATTTAAAACGATTTGGGCAGCTGGCCGCAGTCCTTGACAGGCAAAGGCTCTTCTTGTCTTGCCACCCTGTGACGTCACACTACGGTGAACGTATAGGTCACGTGACTCGTGAACACGTGTGGCGCATGGGGTCGTGTGCACCGTGTATAGCAAAAATGCCTAAAAGTCGACTACTTCGTCCTCTAAAGTTGCTTAGGAAGAAAGGGACGAGGAAGGTCATCAAAACTTTCTCTGACTTTTGTGTGGGATGTAGAGTAGGATTTTATTTCCCTAGGAAGTGCCACCAAAAAAAAAAAAATGAGCCACAAGTATACATAATACCAAGGTTCATCAAATATTAACACAAACTTTCCTTAAATACAGCACAAATGATCCTTAAATACTAAGCCAATATGCCAAAGGATTAAGACAAATTAATAAAAAAAATGTAAAATAATTGAATAAAAAACGTGAACGACGATTGGACAATTCTCTCTCTCTTATCGACAACATAAGTAGAGAAACGTATGTGGTGAATATGTGAGAGAGAGAGAGAAAGAGAAAGGGGGGAGGGAAGTTTGGGAGGAATACAGAATAATATGTCCGCATTCCTTTCTGCGTCTTGAGGCGGTCTAATGGCGCACAATCCAGTCCCATTCATACTTTCAACGAATGACACACACACACAACACCCGGGTACCCACCCTATCAACATATTCCATCAAGAACAATTGTCCCGAATGCATGGTACGCACATGATAGCATCATCAACAACCTCCTAATAATAATAATACAATAATTCTACTACAACAATAGCAGCCTGGTGCTCAGTGTCAGGGTCAAAACCTACGTCATATCGTCACGGGGTCAATGTCCCCTCCTTCTGTGTCACGTGGTGTGTCAATGGCGAAAGTATGGCGAAAAAAATTGTTTGTAATACTTTCTATTAGATAAACGCAGTGTAATCTATCCTTTAATGGATGCACTCCTGTAAAATGCTGATTGCTGTTCTATCAGATATCTTTCAAAAATGCTTTAGTTGCAATATATATATATGTAGATATCTTGCAAATATTTGTATATATAGGAGCAGAGAACATACGAAATGACGATAATAGAGATTTGAAATAAGGTTCAGGCTCGTTGAAATGACTTCATCGACCACAAAGTATATACGCCATCTGACAAAACCTCATTCTGAGATTTTGTTGTTTTAAAGAAAAAGGTTATTGTCCTGTTATCGTCGAGATATGTAGAATGGGATGTCACAGATGTGGTAGCGTCTACGTAAGTAGAAATGTGAAGGTCTGACTGTATTTATTTGTTTCACCCATTGATGACGTGTGTGTCAGATGTTACAGGACATGCCTGTGTGAAGACCATGTGTCGGGTAGGAGTGGATTGGCTGAGCGTCTGATGGATGGGTGAACAGTCACGACCCTCGAACACAGGGGCGATGACATGCTCCCCTACTACCCTGGGAATGCTGGGAAATTTGGCAAAAGAAAACAGAGAGGAAAAACTGTGACGTACTGGAGAGATAAGTTGGGCTGTAGGTCGTTGCCCCTCTGCCTTATCCTTTCTGTCTCTCTGCATGTGGCGCCTGTTTGCAAGCCTGTGTGCTTTCCAAGAAATAGCTGGTGCAGCAAATAAATCTTTCTCTCTTACTCTGTGTGTGTGTGGTTGAGGTTGGTTGTGGGTGAGTTCAGGCGAGAATGTCTAATAAGGTTCCTTGTCTGGAACTTCTAGTTCGTGAATCCTAGTCTGGAACTAATAGTTTAAGCTCATTATTATTACTGGTACTCTTCCTCGGTTATTGTTGCTGGTACCCGTGTACACTAAGAAATGTAATTTCTTGACGCACGTGACATCTGGCACAACACAAATCCTCTTCCTCCTCCTCTTCATTGACATCTGTCTATGAACGAGACATTGCGCAACCATCATCGTCCTCTGCACCTGACCCTCCATGTCCTCAAACATATCATTCAAATCATTCAGCAGCAAGTCCAAAGTCTTAGGAACCCTGCAACTGCTTGATTCCAAACAGGGTAAATCGGTCAGACGCCTTACGTGCGAAGTCTTGGAGGAGCTAAGCAAGGTGGCATTGGCGGGGATGGGAGCGGGTGCTCATTGTTTTGTTGGCAGGTCTTCAGCCCTCCTCTGGTCGACATGCAGCCCATGTGCTTTAGCTTGGGTTTGCAGTCTCGTCTCAATCACACACACAACAACGAATCCTCAAAAAAGAAAAAAAAAATCGGCTAGAAGGGCAGACAGGCGGCGGGTGGGCGTAAAGACAGAAAGAAGGAAAACGAGCAACAGGTTGCCTGCCCCTGCTTCTTGTTTCCGATCAACAGCGGGGTCGCGGTGTTGTGTCTGGGACGTGGACTATACACCATGGCGTGAGTGCACCTCACTGACTGCTGGGTTATAGGACCAGTAGTCATCAGCACCATGTGACGACCACGTGTGCGTGTGTCAGACCTCACAGACGTTCAGTGGGTGGTTCACTGGTGCAGCGAGCTTTTGTATTGGCACGGGATGGAGGCAGGAGGCATGTTCTTGCTCGGGATGATAAACACTTTGCGGGGTCTTACCACCTTTTTCTTTCTATTCTGTTAACAGCTCCGTCCGGCATTTTAGAAACAAAATCCTTGGTAGTGGGCGGGGTTGGACATTTGCAAAATGTAATGTCGTTGGCGAAGGCGTGGTCGGCCGATTGCTATCTGTAGATTATTTGTGCACTGTTCTAGGTACATCGGGTAAACAACTGCTTGAGATTTTTACTTCTTTCGCCATCTATTATATTAGCAGTGCGGACTGGCTTAAAATAAATTAATCCTTGGCTGATGGCGGCTGGAGGCCTGCATACCTTACTACTATTTACGTACTAGCAAAGACAAAGAACGGGGTACATTCTTCGCATACAGAAACAGCCTAAAGAGCAATATCTAAACCCACCCACCCCTTTCTCCCCCTTCTCATCATGACAGATTGTATCAAACAAACAAACAAAAAAAAAAAAAAATACCAGCAAAAAAAAAAGAAAAAAGAAAAAGAATCCAAACAGAAACAAAACTAGTGGTAGTTTTTTTTTCCGGAGGATAAATTTTGCTTTCAAACGACTTGTTATTATTGTGCGAAGATTCATTTCAAAAGATACAAAAGGGTACATACATATTAAATAAACATACAGATATCTAGTAAAAGCGTCAGAAGATAATGAAATAATTTTAAGCTGTAGTTTGTAGCTTCTGACTAAATTCTAGTTCTCGATTAATGCGTCTGTAAGGGATATATAACCCTATGGTTGAAAGGAATGTTTTTCTTCTGTTGCAAAAGTCATAGATTGTTTAACAATAAAATGAGATTTTAGGAGATTCTCAGTTGTGGGAACAGTATTCTAGAATCTAGAATGTTCATTTGCAGACACAGACATGAGTGAAGAGCACTAAAGGTATATAATTTACAGCGGCTCATGTTGAAGTCCCACCCGTGGGTTAGGTTAAGTTGTTCAAGATTATTCACAAGAATTAATCACAGAACTTTATTACAAGAAAATAATACTTTTTCCTATCAAGAACTGTTGTTTTATGATTTTCTTTCGAACTTATTGCCGTGTGGTCTTGGACCTTCCGTCACTCATGTGCCTCTGATGAGCCATGGCTGTGCCAGTGGACACGCATGAGCACACACACATGCACGTGCATACAGAGGGAACGATTTCTCGCGGTTTGTGGGCAAGTTGACAGAGAGTTGGAAACACAAGGAACACGCAGACGTTGCCTGTACGGCGGAGAAGGAGTGAGGGAGGGAGAAAAACATGTAGAGCAAGTGGTGTCCCCCTTTTTCACACCCTGACACCACAGCTAATTGCCCTCTTCCCAGTTTTTACCTGATGCTGACAAGAACATCACCAACATGTGGTTCATGGTTTGGACCTGACTTCGTTCCCAGTTGCGGCCCTCGTTGTCCTGAGTGGGAGGAGGTGGTGATATGGGAAGTGAGGGGAGAGAACAGTTTTGAACCTCCGTCCAGTGTAATACGTGCAGAACTGCATCAGTCTGTGATTATGTGTGAGTCATGCAGTCAGCTGGGTGGTATCAGGTCAGGAAGTAGTTGGAGATTACATAGCATCTCTCTCTCTTACACAAAGAAAACACTTAAAGAACACACACATATTGCTCACATATGCAGAGACAATACGCACACACGCACACATATGCAAGCACACAGATACAGACGCGCACGCACTCACGTTCGCTCTCACATACATCCCACGCCCACACAATGTTCTTTGACTCGAACAAAATAATAAAATACAAGAACTGCACATAATGAAACATTTTCTTCTATCGTCTATCTTTCTTTCTCTCCTTGTCCCTCAACCACCGACTATTTTTGATTTTTTAAAATTATCGTGATACCTCACAGTTACCCCTCCTTCCCTTTAGGTGCTGCACCCAAGATCAGTTGAAACTGTGGAAACTGATAAAATATTTCTCTGATAATCGTGAGGGGCCATGCCCTGACAGTTCCTCACGAAATCTCGTGATGCGTTTCTGTGCCTTGCGTCATCGTCTAAAAATTAACTTGACCTTTGCCCTCTACTTCCCGCCTTACAGCACGCCTTCACCACACGGGTGTCCAAATGTATCTCACATTTGACAGATAAGGAAATGGTTGTTACCGAAAGAAAACATGCCGCTTGTCGGTGAGCTTAGAGTCTGATAAGATACGGGTACATCTTTATTCTTCCTACCATCCCTACCTTCTTTCCTTTCTCTATATGTTTGTCTGGCTGGCTGGGTCTTCCGGTTCACCCACAATATTTTTGTTTTTATGATGGCTAGCAGCAATAAATTTTATCCTTTTTTAATGTAATGATAAGCTGTTAATCAGTGGTACAATTTTTCACCTTGCAGCATGTAGACGAGTATTTCTTGTGATGGGCCGATAACCTCAGCATAAAGTTTAGCTCAGTTCAGTCCCCTCCCTAAACTCTCTCTATACGGACGTCTCAAATACAAAACTTAAACCTATTCTCAAATACTCAAAGAGCCCTTTTCTCCCTATATGCAGCAAAGGAAATTCATCTCGACATGTCTTCAAAGTATATGATCACTTGCCAGTGTTTGCTAAAACAAGCTGGAATGGTGCCGTCTGCGGAAGACACGTGTCAGGGCATAGCTCTACCCATTCGTGTTTTCTTTTACCACCACAGTAAGAGGATAGGCAAGTAAAAAGTTGTATGCAATATCATTGCATGAAGTAACCATGTAACCATCTTTTGATAGGTTTATCTAAATTTAAAAAAAAAACCAAACAAACGGAACCCCGATCGCGGATCAACACGAAGCCAGTTCTTGGAGGATCAGCATCGTGTGAGAAGGAGCATTTGACTGAGTGAACCAGGTTCAGATTTCGCTGGATCGCCGAATTAAGACAAAGCTGTGTAGTTTAGCAAAATCTTACTCTTCTTGGGGGCTGGATTTAACAAACACACTGGTTTGCTTACTTCATCATCCTTGTAAAATAAAGAATTTTCATTTTAACTCTCTTTCTAAAACGAAAAATTGTCATTATTTTGAAAAATTAACAAGGAACTTGGTTGGTTTTTCTGGAAACCCAAAGTGGACCCCAGTCTCATATTATTTCCAAATTTGTTTTTTTGTTTTGTTTTGTTTTTGTTTTTTGTTGTTTTTTGTTTGTTTGGTTTTTTTTTGTGCTTGTTTGTTGTTGTTCTTTTTTTTTTTTGCTTTTTTGTTTGTTTGTTTTTTGGAAATACTTTTATGATTGACGTAAAACGTTAATGTAAAGTAAATCCCTCCTTTTCCCAACGGAAAACATATAACAACCGCCTACAAACCTCTAACCTAATACTATTGTCTTAATATTTAAAAACCCACCTAATTTACAGGTTTCGTGAGAGCATGGAGTGACAGCTGACACAATTCCCTTTATATTCAGCTGGAAAGAAAGGCACAGGTCACAGTCAGCTACTCTTCCGTCTTGTGAAGCCTGGGAACTGACACACCTTAGGCATTGAAACTGACATGGGAAACTGACACACCTTAAGCACGGAAACTGACATGGGAAACTGACACACCTTAAGCACTGAAACTGACAAGACCACTTCTAGAGAGGGAGAGAGAGAAAAACAAGACAACGAGTTATTGTTTATGCGGTGCATTCCAGGCCAGAATGAAATGACATCAATGCCAAAGGTTACGAGGACAAAGAAAAAAAAATTCATCAAAATTTAGAATTGAACACAAATGAGGGGAAAAAATGAGAAAGCGATAATGATGATGATGATGACATGACGACCGCTAACAGCAACAACAATAACAACAGTCCCTAGCAGTATTAGTCTTACACATTTCACACTGACGTAAATAGGAGTTTGAAAAAATAAATACAAATAGAATTAAAATTTAACACAAGTACATGTATGCTACAAGAGCTGCACCTCAAAGCTGAAAACGCTAAGAATATGTAAGAGTAAAAGGCAGTCTCCAAATTTTTCTTTTCAGAAGGTTTGTTTCCTAATTTAGTCGGCAGTGAAGTATTGGAGCAGCTGCAAAACCGATAAAATAGAAAGTTTCCAGAATGATGTTATGTTAGGTAAAGAACTGTAGGTAACTGTTATCTGATCGGTCTTACAGTCGGAGAAAACAGATGAGGCCAACGACCTTGTGGAGTCGTGCAAAACAGCATCTGCAGTTCCACAAGTAGAGAGAGAGAAAAAAAACCCCCAAAAAACAACAATATGTGGTATGACTGAAGGAATTTCTAGTGCTGATAGCAATTTGCTGACTTTGCTTGGTGTTTACCTGTGTTCTCCGTGTTATTGTGCTACTGTTATTTCTCACAGTCTCAAGTACTTTTACTTCCTGTGTAGGTTCTATTTTTACTATTTAAACCTTTACAAACTTTTAAAAGCTGGATGGACATACAGAAGCGACGGCAAATAATATACAAGTCAGGAGCAAAATCAAACACTGGACTTAAAGCTATGAATAAAGTTGTAAAAGAGCGTTTAAGCAAGGAAAATAACTTGAGGAGGTGCAGATGCCAGGTGGGGGAAGGTCCGGGTATTCATATCGTCGAGCATCTTGTGCCGCCGACGGAGCGGACATGCTATTTTTAGCTGTTTGTATCTAAATTTGGCACACCTGCAAGACACACCAAAGACTGATGCTCCCTTACCCAAAACAGACTTGTTCACCAAGTTTATGTGTGTCAGGTATGGCAGCAACAGCTTAGTTTTGGGAAGTTTTTTTTTTAATATCATCATCTGCCAGACTTCATATGTAAGCCTGCTTGCTCTCTGCAGGAATGTGTAAAAAAAAAAAAAAAAAGGAGAAGAAAGGAGCATAAATAAACCCTGGCAGTGCCTCCAGTGAGGGAGTCTTAGGATTCCATCGACCAAAGGCTTCACGCGCGTGCAGCGAGACCGCCGCGGAGATAAAACACGTGCTGACGCGCGGGGTGTACAGCATGACGTCAGAGCACAAGGTATGCAACTCGCTAGTGAAGCAGCAGCGCTTGACTCACCCCTCGTTTCTGGCGCATATACCCAGCTTCAAGGTGGAATGCCTGGGTGAGCAGTGTTCGGCGTGCGAGCCTTCGTGTGATATTGTCAGATATTGTCCCCTTCCCTCTCTCTCTCTCTGAGATTGAGATCGCTAGGTGTTTTGGTCTCAATTAAGTCGCTGGGCTCAAGATTTCGGAAACGAGACTTAACAGGTACCACATCTGGTTTGATGAGGATGTAAAGGGCATAGAGGTCCGGGTAAATAAATGATTCACCGAACACTACTTTTGTTAACTGTGAGGTAACTTAAGCTTCCCCACTTGGGTGTGGAATGGAGCACGACGCACTATGATGATGATGTTGTTGTTGCTGTTGTTGTTGTTGTTGTTGTGGTTTGCTTTGGTTGGAAAGAAGATAAACCTAGCAGTTATTTGCAGAGGTCCGATTCTTTCACATCAAGAAACTTACCGTATCCGTATCAGGAATGAAAAAATGAATCAGGCTTGTGAAGAATAACTGCAAGAATTACAACCTTTGTCTTTCAGGATGAATTTTGTATCTCAATAACAATTAAAATAGTTTGAACTGAGAAAAGATTAACAGAAATTTTGGAAGCTATGTGAATGATATTTGCTTAAAAGAAAAGCAAAATAATTTTAATGGTCTGAGAATTTCTGTCGTCCTCAACTTACCCTACACCATGACACAGACATTTATAGCAGTCTTAGTGTAAACAGACTTCTTGTTAATCTTATTGTTAGAATTTGTGTGGCTAATTTTTTCCAGTACAAGCCACCTTCTGGAACGATCGAAGTAACATAAAGTAACCTAAGTAAGGGAGGGAAGGAAGCAGAGTGAGGAAACTGTAGTGAACGCAATGTTAAATGAATGAAGTAATCTTATCTTTAAAATAAGGGGAGGCCACTGGGCTTTTATATGATTTGGAAAATGATAAGACACAAGTGGTCCTAGTGCTCAGTTTTTCTTCCAAACAGCAGACAGAACTGAAAGATTCTACGAGTGCGACATGTCATAAAAGTTATAAGAACAAAGCTACCGGTGCTACATCCAGACGAGCCCCTTGTGTTAAAAAGCTTTGTTGTTGTTGTTATTGTTATTATTATTGCTACTGGTGAAGGTGGTAGTTGACAGCCAATGACCTTGACTGTTGAAGTCTGCGTGGAAAACTACTGTACATGTACTATCAATGTAAGTCATCGCTTATCTCGACACGTGACGTCAAGAGAATAAAATACACTCGGCATAAATCAGCGCTTATCGCATTAACAAATACTGCATGCCTGCCTTGTCACGCTCAACAGCTACTTCATTCTTCTGCTATCTGGGTGCTTTACTCTGATATAGGCACTGACTGTAATAATATATTTATAAAGTTGCTAAAATCGTCACCAAACGGCATTTGAGTGTTCCACTAGTTATCCTATTTTGTTGTGCTATTCTTATTAAGTTTTTCCTATTTTAACTTTTAATACGTCAGTTAATGTAGTTATACATTATGTATTCGCAGTTTACTATGTGTGCTTGAAAATATATTATTAAATATAATTAACCGTTCTTTTTCGTAGTGTTTGCAAAGGGCAGTAACTATGATTAACTCTACATTACGCGATGGAGAGTTGTAGGACGTGCGGAGCATTATATATTACATGCTCTAGTCTAGCATGTCACTGCTGTACAAATGTAACTGGTACATTAACTTATTCTTAGATACAAGATGTTCTAAAACCTTTGTGGTCAAATAAGTCCGAAACGTTGCACGAATCCCTTGGCTTTTACTACACCGTAATTGATGAAAATTACCAACAGAACTGAAGTATTTCAGATTTTTGAAGTAGAAGATATTTAAAAATGTTTAATATACACAAAGCGCAGTCCTGCCAGTAAAGTGCACATAAAGAAGGGAGAAATCGCTATAAAATGCACAATCAATTGTAAAAGTATTAAAGGGAATCGGTAAGAATAAGTGTTAAACTCAAGAAAAGATATTGCATTTCAAATAATGGCATAACCTTGTTCTTGTCATGTGCAGTTGTCACCAGTTCGCAGTGAAATGATTGTTATACGAACAACCGAACTATGAATTGTTGAACTGAGGTCGAACCCGGGTGTGGCTGGCTGCAATTTAGTTGAGGGTGACCAGGGTAACTCTCTATCTACCTGCTTATGACCTTTGCACTCCCCCACCCCTCCCCGCCTCTCTCTCGTCCCCCCACACAGAGAGATAGATTCATCATATCCACTACTGTGCGTTCACATAAGCCTATTTCTGAGAAGCTTCTGGAAAGGCGTCAACCCTGCAAGTGAATGTTCGAGCCGAGCGTAATGTAGCGTGTCCTCGATATGAGCAAGTCCGGATAATAGCGCTTGATAACTGACGCATGCGCAGAGGCCTTGGTCTAGGCACGCAGTCTGTTGATTGTTTGCATTCTCATAAACCACTGTGCATGCAAACATCGTGAGATCGCGGTAAGGACTTTGCCCCAGTCAAAAAAAAAAAAAAATCTACGAGGCGTACGTACTGAGCAAACAGCGTCCAGAAAGAGTTGTGACAGTGAATACAAAGGTTATTAATGAGATTAATTGTTAATTGCCAGAATTTTCGTACGAGATCATTAAGAAATAAGTCCCTCTCGTGTGTTTGGCAGACAGAGATAGGTCGCTTTCAAAAACCAACCTAAATATTTCAGAAAATCAGCTGTTTTGTGTATGTGGTGTCATGGGGCAGACAACCGCCTTGACAGCTTCTATGTTACCGTGGGTGAAAGCCATCGCTTGCAACTACTGCATCAAGACTTGTCTACCCAGCACGTGCACACAGCTCAGAGGCTCGCTGTTGACATGCCTTCGATCAGCCTCTGTATCTTTTATTAAAACAGTTCTACCGCCGAGTGGTTTATAAGAACCTTTCTGACAGCAATACCTGGGTACCTGGGTTACCGTTCTTTGAGGCGCCTTCAGACAACGACTTGAGCACTTGTATCGATTAATCGATTTCCTCGCGAAGGTCTCGATCCGGATCGAAGCGCGTTTTGAGACAGATCAACAAATAGACACAAGATAACTTGGCACAATGTCCGTGTCTTCCTGTTCTTGTCACACATTTTATCAGGCAAAGATCGAGATACGAAATCTCTTTGGGGGTTAGTTGACTTAGCGTCCATGTTTACTTACATGTCACAACGAGCTCGTCAGAAAAAAGCAATTAGAGTGCTCATGCAGGGTAGGAGTTGCTTTCTTACTAAGGGATATGCATGTTTCAGTAAGCAATTTTATTAAATACACATTGTTGTTTCCCTGGTGTGCGTGTGTGGTGGTGGTGGTAGTGGTTGTGGTGGCGGTTGGGGGGCGAGATGGTAACCCTAACCCTGACAAAGAAAGACGGTTTCCGGGATGCGTGATTTAAGCTTAAAATAGGTTTATTTCTGACCAAAAAAAAAAAAAAAATGCAACCTTTCTCAATTTAAAAAGTCGATTAATAAATAGCTTGATCATGCACTGCACGTGTTCGGAGGTGAATGTGAAGGGGGAGGAAGGAAAGCAATAAAACACCAGAAGCAAAAATAGAAATGGTTAATTTTACCGATGCTTGTCATTCGTTTCTCGCTTGTCACTCCACTGGGATTTTGTGAGCAGCTTTCATTATCCCTTACTCTCTTTTCAATAGCAGATTTATAAATGGCTCATTTGGTATCTAAATATTGCTTTTCCTCTCGTTTTACACCTGGTGCAAACTGACAGAACCAATTACTGATGATTACATTATCTAATCAGTGAATGCCAACCTCTTGTCCGCATGTGAACTGACAATTATAGGCGACATTCGAATGCGAATCTATTGATAATGTAGACAGGACAGGCAGGACTTCCCTCTTCTGACGTCACTGTTGCCACGTGACGAGCTGCAACCGTTGCCGAACAAAGTTTCTTTGGTGAGGTCCACGATTAATAACAATAACCAGAGAGAGAGAGAGCAGGGAAAGGGTTATTTAGTACATCTTTTTAAAAAGAAAATATTATTGCATCAGTTTTTATTTTATCTTTTCCTCCTACATGCTCTGTATATTAATTCTCGTTTCCCGGGTCAGAAATACCTTTAAGCCACTGGGAGATTATCTGCTGAAGCCATTTCTACGGGCTAAAAAAACAATTATAGCTGACCTAAGTATTTGTAAAACGCAGAGAGAAAGGAGAAAACAGGGGAGAGAGATAGATGGGAGGTTGTGAGTTAAAAGGTGTGAAGCAAAAGTCATTACATTTGGCTTAAAAGAATTAAACAGCATCTTAGTTACAAGACAAGCCACGGAAAACCTAGTTCACCATGATGTATCAGATGACTTTTGTCTGCCAGCGTCACCTGTGGAGTCAAGCAATCGCCGTCCATCATCCCGAGCGGATTAACGGTTGCACTCTGCCTCCTGCTCTTCCTCACAATTCTCCTATCCTCCTCTCCAAGGCCGGGAAAATGTCGGCCCTGAAACGAACAGCTCATAGCTCCCTTCCAAGGAGCTCGAGTTTCGACGACCTGTGACAACAACTTGTTGACAGCCTTCTCGAAGGACAGACCTGCAGGTAAAAAAACCCACAGAGCGTGGAGACCAATGGAACCCGAGAGAAACTCGGCCTGTACTCGTCTCCGATACCCCAGTAATAGCAGAAAAAAACTTCTCATAGCAACCGCTTTCACACATTCCCTGTGTTATTACATCCCACTTTGCCTCCCTTTTCCCCCTTATATTATTTATTTGTTTACTCTCTTTCAATTGTTTCTTCTTCATCAATCATTAAACACTAAACAAAACAAAATACCAACAATTTTTCTTCGGGACACTTAATACAGTTCTAACACTTGTTCGCGATCACCAGTTAATAAATTCTACGGTATCACGAAAGAAGAGTATTGTAAATACAAAATGTAAATACATAAACTGAAAGCTGCTCACACATCGTTCTACTTCTCTACCGTCACACATCTGGGGCAGCACCTTCACGTGGAACAGTTCCGGTGTAGCGTTGATGTCAGTCACGTGTTTTTCGTACATTCCAGTTGAGCAACCTGACCTCTTGTGGGTTCGGACACCTGTCCTTGAGTTCGTGCCTACTTCCTTGACGCCCGGGAGGACATCTCGGCCCTCAGTCATTGTCACGTCGTAATGGGATACCCCGGGTATGTTCCCTCGTGCTGCGAAGAACACTCTTTCCCAACCTTAAATGTGTTAATTATGATGTTGGTGTCAAAAGACTCGATGGATGTTTGTCAGTTTGTTTCAGAGGTGTGCGATATCCACCCAGGTTTGGGGTGGTTTTTTTTTTCTGTACCAAAGGCTGTTGGTGTCCTCTATCAGAGGCAACGAAATTCAGACAAGGAACGGTGGCAACACCTTGCAATCGATTCGAGAAATGGGTACGTGAGTGAAACGTTTCTACGTTGTGGCGACTTCTCACATCAATCTTTAAAAAAAAACAATAACATTAATAGTATTGTTATTGAATTCATCAAATGGATTTATTCATCACAAAATAAAACATCCATTAGATGTTTCGGTGAAGAAGAAGAAGAAGAAGAAGAAGAAGAAGAAGAAGAAGAAGAAGAAGAAGAAGAAAAAAACACCCGGTGGACCGGTCTGTAAATCTGTTAAAGGATTGATATGAATGCCTGTGTTGAAATGTTAGAAAACTTAAGCCACCATGCTGCAAGTGCACTTATTCAGATGGCATCTTTCTGGACGTTTAGTCATGTTAATGAGGGAGAAGTCGTCTACAGTCAGTTGCTGTGTTTGAACACTTTCCTTAAGTCATGACGAACCGAAAAAAGCGACGACGATTTCTCGATCGCTTATCTTCCTTCTTTCTTCTTGTTCTCGTGGTACGTGCTCAACTGTCGTCTCTGAAGTTGTGACATGAATTCTCGGTCAGCGCATGGAAACCTAACCCATCGCAACCGTCGTAAAACAAACACACCCGCTGTATACCAAACACTAAAGTTTTTCGCAAGTCACGCTACGCACAGCTGAAGGTTAAAGCAGACGGCATTGTGACCATATACCTGTGAAAGCTCCTCTCAAATTGCAAACATTTTGAATGTGTCGAGTATTCCCACCCCCCTCCTCTCTCTTGTACCCGAACTAGCTCACCTTTTGTACCTGAACTGGATCAGTTTGGTAAAAATGGGTTAAAAACTTACTAGCGGTTTCAAAACAACAAAGTAAACACATATCTGGTAAGGTTTCTTTCACAAGCGTCCACATTGCCTTATTTTGTTTCTCCTGGTTGCTAATGCTGACTTTATTAATTCTTGTTTGAACATTTTTTTTTCTTTTACGACACAATACTCTTTTTAATGATGAATTTTTTTTTAAAAAAGCTCGCTTCTCTCGATTGTTTTCCCAAAATTTGCAATGGTGTTTTCCCTTTGCTGACGTTTATATTTTTTTTTAGTGCAGCATTCACTCAGGAAAATGCAGATTGTAAACTTTATTATGATTATTATTAATAAAGTCGAGAAAAATTCACGATAATTCTTTTTAATCTGGAATAATTCTATTTCTGTCATTTTCCCTTTTGCACTTATACCCGCCACCTACTGACACCCACGTAAACGGGTGCCCTGCAGTGTACCTATTGACAGCTCATACCTGTGCCTTTCACAGCGACCTATGAATACTGGGTGTGCACTAACTAGCAACGAAACAGGCAGAATGCCGAGCTGTCTTTGGTGCTTGGTAACAAACACTTTCCACATGGCCTTTTGAACTTGGTTGCTCTTACCCGACTCCCTGTCTTATGATATATACCATGTCTGTGCGTATAGGTATACTTGTATAAAGGACAAGTTAAATTGTATTTTTAGCTGAAAGTGTCTGAATAGACTCTGTGTATGTGTGCGCGCGAGTGCTCTTGCTTTCGGGAGTGCATGCGTGTGTATATATTATAGTAAAACCTTTTCCTGTTTAGAAGTATCGCAAAGAAATAATGTATATATATCCCTTATAATTAGAAGTTTAAAGATTCGACATTGGATTTCTTTGGTGGGCTTTTTTTTTTATCGTTCATATTAGTCCTTTGAATTTTACACCACATTTTATCCTTTCCTAGAACTACTACACAAAAAGCTTATGAAGTGGGACAAATGGTCCAAGACTAGGACTTAGTAAAAAGTGTTTAGTCGCTGAAAGAACGGTACATGTACAGTAGGACGCTGGTGTCATCGCGTTTCTTCCATTTTCTTACTTCAGCAACAGGTAAATTGCGATACTTCTTCTTTATATTTTGCAGTGTTGTGTCGGTGTCGCTAGTAGTCCCAGTCGTTGTCTACTGTTTCGCTTCCTACATTATTAGGCCTTACATAACCCCGATCAATCAGCCAGTTACAGTGAAAGGGAGACAATTCCTTTTGGGTAAGGGATGCATATTATCTCCCCGAGAAAAGGCCTGTCTGAAAGACATCAGGATATTAATTGTTTCCTATAAAAATATGATTATCGTAGGAGGAGGATAAAAGATATCCACCAGCACAATTTCTGACCTCATTAGTATTGAGGAAAAAGTATGCGAAAGATTACTCTGATATTCGTGAGCCTTCTCTCCAACAATAAATGCTGGCTTCAAATGGATAAATAAATTATGCAGATTCTGTCTGCTCATAAACATTACCATTAGATGTAAAACACAATGAATGGTGAAACAAAGATTGGGTTAGGAGAGAGAGAGAGACCTTTGGGGGAGAGAGAGAGGAGGGAATAGTGTATATGTTTCATTCTTTGATGCTGGTAGTCGCAGAAGAATTTCTTGTTGCTATTTTCCCCGAAAAAAATGTGTTTCCTAGCCAGCCTGAACATCCATAAGACTTTGTAGTAGCAGCTTGCGCGAAGGAGGCAGACATCTCTTCATCTGTCGTCTACACGACATCACAGATATCATCAGGTGACGCAAATCCACTTGACGTCACGCACACACGCAGGATGAGCGAACGTTGCCCGAACTGCTCACCTGGCAGAGTTTAAAACCTGCTGCTTTTTCACGTGGTCTCAGTTGTACTGGCCACCAGCATGGCCTTACAGTTAAGTAACGACGATATCTCAGTCATGGAAGACGAAGGCCAGTGCGGAAAATGCGATGAAGTTTTCCCGTTTGTAAACATTCTTCGCTGCAGACAGTTTCCTCGTATTACTCAAGGTGAGACACTGTGCTCCTTAAATGAATGTTCGAAGAGGTTAAAGAGAAAGAGATTACAATTTTTATACACAAGTACACAAAATATACTCACTAAGAGAAACGCCCGCGAAAAACAGGAACCTGTATTTCACAAGATATAAGTATGTAAGAACTTGTAGAAGTAACACTTGGCTGATCAAGTGAATAATGCCAAGTCAGTAGAGCGTCCTAATTTTCAAGACTTCCTTGTCCCATGTCTGCAGAACTCCTGACCCATGATCTGTACACCTTTACCTGTCCTACCCCATTAAGAAAAATGAAATGAATTAGCGCACCAAAACTAGCTATTAATGATCCGCTATTTTTGTTTTTAAAAGCTGAAAATGGACGTACACTGTGTTCTTGTCTTTATTGATGTTACAAAACACTAGCAAATACTAAATATGTGATATGTGCAGTAAATTTTATTTTATAAAAAGAAATAAAAGAGAATCATCCCGCTGAATTATCGTCAGCAAGTGATTAGTGTCGAGATTTTTTAACAATATTTATAACATGCACGGGGTAAGCTTATGAGTCTGCGATTTTTTATTTTCAGATGATTTACCGCTTTGTTCCAAGTGTCACCAACGTCTCCATCCTACATGCAGAATGGGGCAATCAGTTTTGCGCCCCCCACATTTCGTGTGCTCGCTGTGCCAGCTACACCGGGGTACAGTCATCTGTGCCATGTGCACATTAGACGACGAGCCTACAGGTTGGTCCTTTTCCTAACACCAGTTGCACAATCGCTCTCTCAAAGTTTACTCAACCCGACCCTCAATAACTTCGCAGCACCTTCTCTAAAACCACGATTGTCCTTTTCGTACCTGTATGTTGACAGAACGAGAAGCTATAGCATACATGCAGGTCGGTCAGTGAAAGTTATTTCCTAAGACTGCGCCTCTCCAAGCCCCATCCGCAAATTTTTCGTTTTTGATGCCGTGCTCACAAGTCTGCACATTTTGAAAGTGATGTTAGTTCTTTTGGTCAGACAAATTTTTCATTATATTAAAATCTTATAAAATGTAGTCCTCAATGTGCTACGTGTCACGGCTGTCCACAAACTTTCTCAACATTATCCATTTCCTAACTATACCGAACTGGTTGTATGTGACCCTTGTAGTTTTGTTGCTACGGCGTCGGTGTACTTGTCCATACTTTCACATGCGTTCTTGCTCTTGCAGATGAAATTCTTGAAGGGGTATTGATGTGCACAGCCTGCAGCGACTCCATCCACAGCCTGAAACAGTACCACAGCGATCATTTTTACCCTGTGGCTGGACAACAACTTATCCCGGTCATGGGGGCGGTGCGCTGGGAAAATCCCTCCTATCACTTAAGTAACATAACAAGACAGGAAGGAGGGCCAGCCAGCCACAAGTGCTCCCAGCCTACACTAGCTTCACACCATCACGCAGCCTCCGCCAGGCACGTCCACACGCGCAAAATTGAAATTGAGCGCAGAAGAGAAGAGTTTCCTTGTCACAAAAAGCTGTTAATGAATAACCGACATTGTCATAAGGATTTTGATACTCAAACTGCTGATAAGCATGATGATAAAATAAGCAATGAACAGTGGGCTAAATATTACAATCCCTGAATGGCGCCGGCTCAAGTTCTTTCTTTTGCGTTCCAGGGATAATGCCTGTCAGACTTCGTTTTTCTGTGGTTATGAAAAGGGATGTTATCACTTCACGTTTTTTGTGCCCCCGAATTCTTTCAGCGCAGCTTCCGGAGGCCACAGTTCTGTGGATGTCTGTGTAATGGGCCGAGCTGCAGGACATGCTCAGGGGTCTGTAGGCCCCAGGCAATCCATACGTGCACGCAGTCGGAAATGTCCAATGCACAGGCGGAAGATGGTCTGCTGGTGGCTTTTCAGACCATCTGGTCGTCAGATCGCTGGGTCGTGTTTGCCTACTGGCTTTTGAACGGTTCGTAACAAAAACTTTTGACTTCCTTCGACAGCCTTATGGTGATGTGTGATGCATCTATCACGATAGTGTACGAAGATCTCCCTCCCCCTCTACTGTAGATAGCAGTATTAAGGGATCCTTTTTGAGCAGACGGGTTACACCATTTCCAGGGTAAGGGGACAACACGAGTTTGGTCTGTTATTGAACTTCTGTAGCTTGTTCGGCAGCTGGGCATTCCTTTGCTCACCATCCTGGTCTCTCTTGAATGGGGCGTTTGAAAAAATGTTCTCGGCTTAGAAGAAGCAAAGTTTCAGACCATGCAAGAAACAAAAATGGACACACACACAAATTTCTTAGAGTAATTGTGACCGTGATATGACCATGCTGGGCATGCTATATTGTCTTTGTCCATGATGGATAAAAAAATAGAGGAGAGGGGTGTGAGATGTTTATCCAAATACCCAATGAACACAGCAGTGCCATGCAATAGCTTTATTCACACAATCACTTTACTTTTTGAAATACATGTAATGCACAAATGTTCCCTGAGATTACTTTTTTTTTTTTAATATATCTATGAACCTTACAAGGAATGTACTTGCACTCACGATGGACCTCTTACAAAACATTTCTTTAAAATGAGTAGCAGTTTCATGAAGCAGTTTGAAGTCAACACTTGAGAAAAGCCTCGCAGCCCAATATAACCATTAAGGAAAGGTTCATGGTTTGTCCAGCAGGTTCATAGTTTACTATACATAAAAGCTTTCCTGTTCACTTGTCCTATTTTTTTTTTATTACATTAACCCCTGAGGAAAAATCAACATTCCTGATGCTTTTTCAAAAGACTGTAGTTAAAAAGAAAAAAATGGCAGCAAACTGCATTTATTTCAAAAACTTTTTTATTATTAACAATGCTAATGAAAGCCTGTGGATACTAGTCTGAAAGGCTTGTCAAAATGATCAAAACTGGTGTCACTTTATTTTTCGTTCATTCATACAAGTTCACATTTACACTATCACATCCTGCCATCATCTTCTGTGTTTGTCATATCTTTCACGAATGGGACTGTCTCTGTTGCCATTGCGGTGTTTACGGGAGTGATGTGTCTTCTCTGGTGTGTACGATCGCCTTTTTTCTTTGTAATACTTCTTGTTGCTAGCTGATTTTGAACCTGAGTGCCGCTGTGGTGATCGTGAACGAGAGAGACTGCGTGAACGCATGTGTCGCTTGCGCTTGTGACTACGTTTCTCTTTGGTTAAGGCAGAGTGGTGCTCATCGAGATCACGATACTTCTCCTTCTTGTACTTGCGTGAAGGCGAGTTAAATTTGCTGCGTTTTCTAGGTGGGCTTCGGCTTATGCTGCGGCTTGAACCAGACGTTCTTGATCTGGAAAGCAAAAATTTCATCAGGAATGAACACAAACTGTCATAATCAAATGACATTCAAAATTAGGAAAGACTAAAATAATTTCAAGTTTTCTGGGGCTTTATTTATTAAATGATTAAGCACTTGTGACATAGATAATTTGCAAACTGCACTCACCTTGACTTACTACGACTGCGATCAAATGACCCACTGCCATCGCTGTCATCATGGCTGAGCTTGCGTCGGTTGTGATTCTGTTTATCACTAAAACTGCAAACAGAATTCCTAATGTTCACTTTTATCTTATCAAGTCAATAACAACTAAGCTTGTGTGACTGGCACAATTTCTAGTTCAAATTTACAGAACTGTAGAATTACGTTTGAAACTTACCTGCTTCCATTCTCTGATCGATTGTCATCCTCAGCTTTAATTTTCTTTAAAGCAGGAAGCATACCTGGGTTAGGGCTGATATTTTTGGGGGAATCTGCAGATAAAGATTTATATCGTAAAATCAATCTTTGTTACAAAAGAATGTCAAAACTGCAAGAACATGTGCCAGTAATATATTAAAAAAAATATCCAAACAGCTAATTTACATATGCACATAACATTTACATTCCGTACAATATTTCGACATTTCTCCATTTAAGACACAAAACTATTAAAGGCTCACTGGCTCGAGAACTTGAGTTTGGAGTTCCATTTGCAGAAACAGCTCCAGTCTTGGCTCGAAGCTTAGCCTCTACCTGCCGCTTCTTAGCTTCTTCCACAAGCCGTTCCAGATGTTCATAGCAAGGCTGCAAAGACATTTTTCGCAACTAAAAAAGTCACATTTGCAATAACTTGTACTGCCTTTCTACTTTCAAAACGATGGATAAGACTTGAATATTTATGGACATAAAAGACAATAAAAAGGTAAACAAATTAGGCAAACCTTTGAGCGAGCGTAAAGATGAAGCAAGGACATGCAGATGATTTCGATCGATTCCCGATCTGCACCAAACAACTCATACCATGGAGGACTCAGTGGTAAAGGAATCTGTAGCAGAATGTTAATTGGACAATGCTGATTATCACAAAATTTACGTCTTAAAATATAATTAAGACTAACGATGTGTTCTTAATGCTCAAATTCAATTCTAAAACCTGAAAGTAAAACTCTACAGACCTGTCTAAATATTTGGGTTTATCTGTGCACGCAAGGAAGTAATATGCATCTAAAAGATTACCTGTAGACGGCGAGCTGCAAGGAAGATGCAGGCACAAGCAATGGTTTCTGGATGATATCTGACGAAGGCATCAGTACGCAGACTATCATTCATGTAATTCCTGCAATGTCAAAAATATGCTAAAAATTGCTTGCTTGTTAACTTTCCAGTAATGCTGAGCAACAGTTTCAACAAGTTTCAATGTCATAATTTTTCAACCATGGTTATTTTAATAACTAAAACATCTTAACATTCTGCTAACAAGTTGGACTCACTACGATAAAGGTGACAACACAAACAGTAAGCAATAAATTATCAACATTAACAGCCTTATCAATTAAGAAGAACACTGATAAAGACTGCTGATGATAGTGGCATTATCAAAAGATTCCCGCAAGAGAGGCGGAGACACCAGCTTCCACTTCAGTAAGTCCAAACCAGCAGCGTGCAGCCAAGGCCTACCCAGGGTAGTTGAAAGACAGAGCCGTGATATGCCAATCCTTCCATCCCGCCCGGCTGGGTAAGGTAGAAGACAAGGACCAAGGATGGCTTCTACCCTCCACAGCTGGGGTAGGCAAAAACAAACAAAAATGTACATCAATACAAAGTATTTTATGATTCCGTAACAAGTGGAAATTGGGCAGAACAAAGAAATTAAACTCACCGCTTATGGAATGTAGGTGAACTGCAACAAGCTTTTGGCATAAAAAAGGACATAAGCAATGACACACTTAAAATAACCATGGTTGAACAAGCAGAATAAAAGAGCTTCACAAGGACTGATGGTGGTGCCAAAAGACAAATACTGCTTCTTAGCGCAGTCAAAGCATTAGCAATGATGACCTTGCAGTCTCAATTCAACGTAGTTAGGAGAAGATGGCAGATGCCTTCCATTACCTTGCCCACAAACTTTTTAAAACTTTCTAGAATAATAAAGCAAAACTACATAGCTGAGTAAGCAATTAAAAGCTTTTAAATAAACCTTAATGGTGCAGCTATCTAGGCTTCTGAGAGGTGTCAAAATGAAATGCATCTCCCAGTAACGTGGGAATACACTTCATGACATTAATTACATGGTATGATCGCTTTGATAATACCATATTGCCAAAACACCTGTGCGCAAGTGGACAGCATGCATCACCACCATTTCCAAAGTCATTCTAAAGCTCTTTTTATGATAACATTTAGACACTCAACTTACCATGAAGACTGTACCAGCTTGTGGTTATCGATGTGTTCAAGAACTTGCAAGTAGGTCACAATAATCTGTAAATTGAAACCCAAACCATAACATTAATCTTTATTGAACTGAAAAATACCAACCCAGATAATGCTTTCTACAAAGAGGCAAACATGGCAGTAAATATGTTATGCATGCAAAAAGAAATAATTTCTACAGCATTACCTTATGAGGATGCTTGACGTGCACACAAAACCCTAATTCCTTAAGAACACGACGCTCAGCTTTAATTACTTGATTCTTCAAGTTGATGTAGTTTTGATCAAGGACCAGTGGATGAATGTTCCTACAAAAAAAAAAGAAAAAAAAAAAGTTATATCGTCATTTTGCATCATGCTAGCAAGTGCCACTGAAATCCCATAAGAGATGTGATTAAGCTATGTGTTATGCTGGATATGGGAAACGACCTTGTGCCAAAGCAAACTGGTGGGTCAGCTTCGATTTCAGGACTGGGGGAGCAAACACATAGCTTATTTGATAATACGTATTCAGGCAAGTTACCATTCATGACCACAGGTTCTTCCTGAACCAATATGATGAGTTTGCTTGCTACGATTATTTCTTTAGTAGTGCCAGTTTGATAAAACACAAATGTAATCAGTAATACAGACTATCTTGAGATGCATAAGCACTAGTCTTTTGTTTCACAACGTGCCTCAAAACCTGTGAATTAACACTTAAGCAGCTCTAAAAGTTTGCCAACAGCAAATGAACAATGACAGTAATGCAACAAGACCATCCAAGTTGCATAAAGAACGTTTGAGAGGATCAATGTGGCCATTCACAGATAAGGGAAGGAAAAAAAAAAAAAAACCCCAAGGAAATGAATCACTAGACTGGCAGAAGGAAATGTGCCAAGACAGAAGTGAAAAGGAAAAGTTACTAATGAATGTATTCTCAAGCACTTAAAATATGTTTACAACCTACAATACCTACACTAGTTTGAAGTTATTACAAATACAAGAGCCACGTGGACATAAACTGACATCACTGCACTTTCTAAATTTTAACAATAGTAAAAAGCTATCCTGAAATAATGGAAGCTTTGTTGGTCACAGGTGTTAACATAAATAGTAAAAATATCCCAGGTCCTGTAAATTAAGTGTACTTGTCTGAATCCAAAGAACTCAATTACTCAACACAGACCCTTTAATAACTTTTATGACAGGTGGTGTCAGAGCCATTCTTGGCTCTTCAAACCTTGTTGGTAATCAGCCACCACAGCTATACAAACTTCAAGCCCACAACCAATGAAATTTGTCTTTCCAAAAACAACAGTGATGTGACTTTATCATAACATTGTACAAATGTCCAAAATGTTATGAAAAAAAAAAAAAAAAAAACCCGCAAGCAAACGAGGCAGAACTCTTATTTCGGCTGCAACATTGAAGACAGGCAAAACTGTTTGATGAGAAAAATATCACTTTCTATAATAAACAGTTTCTCTAAGCATACGATATGCAGATAGTAACGTGGTTAAAAACCTTTGGAGGAAAAAGGTATGTCTGGGCATTAATGTGAGCAAAACCAAAAACCCAGACCTTGCAAACAACTGTAAATGTTCTTCGCAATTCTACAAGACACCAAACCAAGCAGACTGTGGATAAGCAACGAAAACTTGTTCAATACGAGTGCATCAATCGACCGAGCTATATCTATGAAGATGTTTGCCTTCACAGACATGAATTATATAGGAAGAATTTTTTTTCCTGCCTGTTTGAGAATTAGCATGACCCATAGCTATATTTAAAACAAAACAAAAGGCAAAGAAGGTCACCTAAACTTGAAGATGATGTGTTAGAGACCTAACTTTTCTTGGGGCCAGCTTTACATAAAGGCTGTGTCTACCTTCTCTCCCTTGCCGGCTTACCTTTCCCGCCAGCTGGGTCAACTGGAGGATGTTTGCTGCACTACTTGGGTATCAAACTAGGGCACCTCTCAGTACTCTAACCACTCTATCTGCTTCCCCAAGTTAGACTAGATCTGTCATAGCTGCAAGATCAGGTTCACTACCAAGTACAAATCCCTTGTGGTACTGATCCTGCTCTACGAATGCAACATGCGGATTCAACTTGCCAAAACAAAAAAGACAATCCAGGTATTCAAGAGCAGATGCCTGAGGAGGCTGCTCTGGATCTCATAAAGAGAACATGGAACCAATGACCTTGTACGAAACAAGATTGGCACATTTGTAGGACACTAGCCAAAATCCTCTACTTTTAACAAAGCAATGCAAGTTGGTCTTCTTTGGCCGTGACCTTGCAAGACACCTTAAGACTTTCCTTCAAGGTATCTTGGAGGGTAGTCTATGGCATGGTGGCAAAAGGAAGAAATGGTGTACTAATGTCAAACACTGGACTAGTCATCCTGTACAAAACCTGTTTACTATCATCCAAAAATGGCAAGTTCCGAGGGTTGACAGCTACCGTGTCTATCCATGTGGGGGAAACCCCCCCCCTTTCAAAAAAAAAAAAAAAACCAAAACCGTATGAAAGATCAGCTGTGAACTTTACACACACAATTTAATGCCTTTACAAGCGTGTAACAGGACTACTAGTATGTAAAAGGCATGAATGTACCACAGCGCCTTAAAAATGCCACTTTTTCTGACAGCTTTGCCTTGATTGGTCACATTAAACATTAAGACTAAGTAAATTTGCTCATAAACAAGTATAAACTTAATACGTATCAAAATTAATATGGAATCAAGTTTTTTTGGGTTTTTTTTTTGGGGGGGGGGGTGGGAAGAGGAGGAATCACAGAGCCTCACACTAGTTTACCTGTGGATAGCAGTAGTGACCAACGACCACACTTTCCTCAAAAATGATTTACATTGAAACATCCCATCGGTAAAAATAAGAAATTTTACTAAAATTTAGACTACAAAATTGGCAGAGTTCTGCGGCATCCAGCAGAGTCCGGAGGCATTGCTCCACTTGTGGTCTGTTATTGACAAATCCTGAGCAAGTTTTCCAAGCTTCTGAAATTTATGTACCCCACACCTTTAAGTGAAAATTTATCAGCCAACACTATACTATCTCAAATAAAATCAGTAAATAAACTTTTATTCTCAAATTCATGCCAATCTTTAAATCGCCATGTTATTAGGAAGTAGTAGATGTCTTAAATTGTGTCTCTAACCTGAAATCATTTCTGCATAACATGAATTAATTTACAAGAGCATTTTAAATGAAACCCATGTACTGCTTGTTTTTAAGTAAATTAATAACAAAAGATCAGAAATTATAAAATCTACATAAAATTGTAGAAAAACTTCCACCGAATTCGTCAACACCGTTATATCCTAAATCATTTGATAAAAAGGGGTGTGCAATATCTCTCACAACACAGATTCTTAACTACAGAACTATTGTTGTGTGTAAAAGCACTATGGAATTTTGGTAATCAAAAGTGATAGTACCTCATTAAAGATACGCTTAAAATTAAAATTAAAAAAAAAAAAAAAAAACCCTCAACATGATGTTTTTCCTTATCAATAAACCCAGTGAAAAAATCTGTTTCATATTTCTGACAAGGATTAAAAAACTGATAAAGGCAGAAGTAATCTAGAAAATTTCTAGCGAATGGGCAATATGCTACAATACATTGGGAACCCATCTATTAAAAAGCCCACTTACTCTCCAAATGTACTATAAACTTAACCATTAATGGCAAACTTTAATTCACCTGTAACCCACCCACCGCTCAACAGAAATGTTAATGAGGTGAACATCAGGAGTATTGTGGTAAGAAGATTTTACTTTTTTCTGATAATCTCTTAATTTCAAAGGGAAAACTAAATATAGTACACCGAGTTACTTACAACCATTGAGAAGCTACAGGCAGTATCAACAGAAATGTTGCTGCAGTTTACCTTACTGCAACACTGTCACACCCTCATTAAGGTTTATTTCCTCTTCAAGACTGTGCCGCTCCTTTAAGTGGCAGTTTAATAACTAAAATAAAAATTGCTTTCATAAAAATTTCCCATATGGTCATTTATAAAATTTATAGGAAAGTTCTTGTATCTTGAACGAAGTCCTGATGCACCAAACAGCAATCCTCACTTGGCCATTGTCCATCACAGGCAGGCGCTGTCACACAGACTGAAACCACTTGCAGGCATAAACACCACTGATAACTGAATACAAATTTAAGTGCTCCATACTTTTTTTTTAACTGTTCTCAACTTTTCGAGCTTTCCAAATCAGATTAAATACAACAAAACCACTTATCATCAGATTATTTCTGACAAAGCAGCATTATGGAGAACAGAGACAATTCCTTAGTCATACATTTTAAGGAAATTGGGTGCCATACTGCACCCCACTCATAAAACATATCAGCATTGCAATTCATCTTTGCAACATAAAACTTGCAGACGTGGAAGTGCATATTGTGCAAAAATGTTCAAATTTTAATATTTTATTCGTGGTTTAACACCATCTTTTCACAGAATAGGATTTCCAACACAAACCCTTGTGCTGGTTTGTAACCATGATTATTAATATGAAGTATACACCGGAATAACAGTACCGTTTAAACACCCACAGAAAACTGTTGCAGGAATCACTAACCGACTAAAGCATGGTTTATGTGTAGTATTAAAAAAAAATGTATTACTGTTTTCAACATTAACACTCTTAAAACAACCATTAAGAGCATAGCAAACCCATCATACTAGATGCAGGCAAAACCTCAGTGCATCCGTCCTTTCACATGAACTCCATACAAACCATTTCCTGCAGGAACACATATAGGTGGTTAAGGCGGCAGGAAGGGCACAGAAGCATCTGTGAAGTGCTTCAGATGTGCTATGTGCTTAATGATGCCAGATTTAGGAGGGAGTCTCCACCATCTGTGCAGGCCGGCAAGAGAAAGAGAAAAAATACCATCCAGTTATAACTATCAACACACATGCTTGCCTGAATACGTATCTAAAGAGAATCATACCAAAACAATCGCGTCGATTGTAAGGTGGTTCTATTAAAAAAAAAAAAAAAACACTGACTAGCATCCTTTTAGGCTAGTTCTTGGGCCCGTTTAAAATATATATCAAAAATACTTTCATTTATTGGGGGAATTAACAAGTTAATGACTTTGCTTACCGAAATCCCTGTATGAATTCCTGGAAGTATGCCAAACTCAAACAATAACCTGAGTTTCTGGATTCCTTTTGAAACAGTTTTCTATAAAGCAACTGCTCACATGGTAATGCTTACCATGGAAGATTTTAGAAAAGCTGTTTTGAAGATAGCATACCCTGGGATAGTTACTTATTTTCATCTTAAATGATGCTTGGAAAAGGAATGAGGCATAAGGACTCTGCAGGGTGAAGACTTAAAGCCTTTGATAGAATCTTACTCATTACTCACCATGTAAGCATGGTACAAAAATGGACAGGGGAATGAGCACATTATTTGGAAGGCCTTCAAAATGATAATAAAAAAGACCGGAAGAGGCCCAAATATGTTTTTCTGTAGTCACTATTAATGCACCCAAGCTGAAATACCAATAGCTCTAACATCAAAAGATTTCACTTTTTTAAATTGATGTCAAATAAGTGATGCCCCATATTACAGAAATTAATATCCACTCACCTCTTGTTACGCACTTGCTTGATATGATGGAATACATTGATTACATCACGCACCCTTCGAGGGCTTTCCTCAATTTTGGAGGCCAGATTGACGCAGGCCATCGCAAGAACCTGCACAGATATCATTTTACTGTTAAACATTTGTATTTCTGTTGCGATGGTTTCCCTGTCTGCCATTGTCCGGAATGTCCAGATGACTCCAAAACTTCCACTGTTCTGCTGCATGACACTGTTGGATGCAAAGCAGTGTACTTATCGTGAACCATGTACAGCAGGAATAAGAAATGGCCATGAAAAAATGGTTGAAATTGACGATTTTGCAACAGGTGGTCAGTTTGGTCATCAATATTGTTTAAACATTGCACTGGTAATATTTGATGTTAATAGGTACTTGTGTCATCGGTGGTCAAATTGTTTTTTTGGGACAATCAGACTTTTAGTGTTGGAATGAAATGGACATAGCTGGGACAATCTGACCCTGGCTGTGGAACAATATGGCCTTTGGGGGAAATTAAACCCCCCCCCCCCCAATTTTTGGAGATTTCCGTTTTTGCCTGAAAAGTTTATGGTTTTGGTTAAAAATCACAAACAATTCTCATGCCTAATAAAATTATTATTATAAGATGCATCCAAAAGCAAGTATTGGAATTTCAAAATTGGGCTTACCTCCATGTTGTGTTTCACGAAGGACTTAGAATAGTAGAACCTTTGAAAAACAACTTGTCCTGTAGCCATAGCCGTCTGTGGAGGGAAAAGTGAACTATGGAATAATACATTCATTCAGTGGCTTTCTTGAAATACAGCGAGCGTAAACCTATTTAAAGCATCGTATTCAAAGGTAGAAAGGCGCCATAGTCTTGTGGTTTGTATACCTGACCTGAGATTAGGAATAGAAAACTCAGATTAAGAACAGTAACTTCTACGTTTCCCTCTAATTATTCGACTTTCACGCGTGTACCACGTGATATGTGAACATCCTGTTTAGCTATATGCACGTTGGACATAACTGCTTTTTACTTCGCAAAGTAAAACTGCACAATATTTTGATTAATACAATTCGTTGAGGAATTATACGTATTTAGAAACATTAGGATTTAAGTAGTGACCTACTTTATCTCGTGCATTTTGACTGCACCAATACACTCAATATATACACCTTTACAAGTCAGCCTGAAGCTCTCGCTTGATTCAATATTTTGGTACAAATCAAACTAACAATACTGTACTGCCAATACTCAATAAATATTTGAAATACAAGCAATAGAAAACACTAAACATTAGAGGATACGAACTGTTGTCCGCCATTTTGATACTGATATTGACTCACCTGAGGCAATTTTAACAAAATTCCTGCAGTCTGGATAAGTTCACAACCGAGAATTCTCAAATCCGTTTCCGTTTCTTTCTCGAGACCATCTGCCATAGAGGGAGTAAACTGCAACTTTTCATCAGGAATTAGAACATTTTCGAGGGTTAATATAACCCTGCTGAAATCACGAGGAAGAGTACCCATCTCCGCCATTCTTTCTGCAGCTACAACGATATTGCTACGCATCCACTTCCCATCATGCTTCACTTCCTTTATAAGCAGATATCGTTAAAAAAATAATTTCAAATACATTTTTAAAATCCTGAATAATTGGTGAGAAACGCCGATTTTGTTTCTTGATTTTATTCTCTTACATGTACTAGATTATTTTATGAAATTGAGTAATGTGTAACTATATTGCACAGCGCGATGTAATCGGTGTGATATGGCTATACGCTCTTCTGCGCAGATAGAACTAAAAGCTGGCAGCGAACTTTTTTCTTATTCAAAATCGCTAGGAATACTGCGTTACTCAATATGGTAGATAAAACACTCGCTTGTCACCGTTGTAGTGAGATTTCTGACCTTGTATCGGGACATTCTTTGTATGTGACATAGTAGGGCTGGCAGTCGATGGAGGTATTTTTTCGGGTACTCCTCCCTCTCCCTTCACAGGACCCAAATCATCACCGTTAGGTGGAAACGTTAATCAGCTATTACGATACAAATTAAGAGCTTACGAGAATATTTACTCACAAATCCGGAAAACGTATTCTTTAAATCAATTAATTTGCATTAAAATTGCCTTGGCCAATGCATACGTAGTCGAAACAATGAAGAGGTTGTAAATTCGAAGTGTTCGGTCATATATATCATTAGAGTTAGCACTATAATTATTGCAATTCATAGAATAAGTCAAATTTTTATTGAAGATATTGTTTTTACGTAGATCCCAGTTGAGAGACCAAAGCAGACTTGGAGAAGAACAACAGAGAGCGAGGCAAAGGACGTCGGAACCACGTATACATGATCATGCAGTTGCAAACCGTTTCACTTCAGCTTTCTAAACGCCAACAGCAATTAAGTACTCTCCTGAGAAAGACGTTTTATTGCTCGGGTTATTGCCTGTGATCTCCACCCTTCCTCAGGGCTGGGGTAGCAATTAGGGAAAACTGACCGCTTTTAACAGTCAGCACGTGTACTCCTACTTTCGCTCACACGGCGAAACCATTTTAAAAAAAAAAATCTCCCACAAGAAGTTCGGCATAAGTGGGTTTAGCGAGCTGCAGTTAGAAATCAAAGAAAGCCTATTGACTATTTAGCCAGTCGTGTTATAGATGATTACCCTTCTTAGACTTTTGTGCGGCCTAATCACAATGCATTTTATAGAAATAAGAAATGCACACAGTGCGGTCAGTCTTTGACGGAGATAAACGAAAACTGCCATATATGGAAATATCCGTACAATGACGAAGAACGCTAAAACAAATTTCCCGAAGGAACGAGAAAAGGCATTAGAACGCAGCTGCTGATTGGCGCTGCTACATGACGTGTACACATCGCTTGGTGACGGAGACGACACCTTGCAAGTACACTATTGTGTCATATCCCAAAACGTAGACGAAGGACCGAAGAACAAGTGCACCAAGAAAAGCAGGATGTTGAGTGGTTCATTCTTCGATAATGATCCTTTTTTTGCGTAAGTACTTTTTGTGAAATTGTAGATGTTGTCTAAATGGTCTGTCTAATGTCAGGTTTGTTCCTGACTTAGAAACAAATTTTCTAGAAGCGACAACTGGGGTAATGGGTAGGAAGAAAAATCCAGAATATAAAATGGGGGAAAATGGCAGGTGTGTATTTTAACCTCTGATATTTTGTATTACTAAATTGTATAGGAACATAGCCTTAGAAATAGTTATTTTTCCGTAGCAGCAGCAGATAGCTGGATCTCATTGATATTTGATATGCATTAGAATAACAAGAGTGGAATTGCTTAATTTCGATCTGTAAAGCCCAGACCGTAGTAAACACCATATTGACAGTTTGACGGTTGACATTTCGGAAAAAAACCAGATACAGCTCTTTGACTGAAATTATAAACGATGAAGTGTCGAAAAAGACATTACAAAATCCATTTTTTTCAAAATTTATTTGGTAAATTTGTTCTAGTCTGTAAAAAAACGCGATTGTTAACTGAATCTGATGGCGGAAATTCTTAGTAACACACACGCAAGAGACAGTTGTCTACGGATTTCCACATTTGTAAAATAATTTCTGCCTTTTTTTCTGCCTAAGAAAGTGGGAAGGGATGGATATCGAGAACAGGGTCTCTATGGGTTTTGACGGTCTACCGACTATGCAAGGGTGTCCCGCTTTCAACCTAAGTGAGATCAAAGCGAATTGACAGGTGAAAAGAGGTGGACTGGTGGTGATTTGGGTTGGGAGGTGCGAAGGAAATGGGACGTTTCTTCACTCCCACCAATATAAAAGGTCTACATTCTGGACATCTATCATGTCTCACTACGAACCAGGACATTAGTGTTAAAAGACAGGAAAAACTGAGAAACCAATAAGGAACAAGAAGTATTTGTCAATCAAATTTTATGTAATGAAGTTAAATAATGTTTTGATAAGAGTAATCATATCTACTTTGTTGTAAAAAAAACAACCACAGTGTGCGATCTCTACACTCGTACAATGTAATTAAAAAAAAACAATAGAAGCTGTGATATGTAATTAACCACCTGCCCATTACAGTTCATTGAACATAAAGGGAATTTCAGAAATGTGTTGATTAGTCAAAGAATAGTGGAGTGAGACTTCAACAAAAATAATGGGCTGCAAATTTACTTTTGGTGCCAAGTTAACTGGAGATCTGGTAATAAAGAAGGATGATGTCATTATAATAATGATAGTCATGAGAAGAAGATTATTGATTGCTGATCCCTGATACTAACCAAGTGAACTTTCTAATTATCAAAACTTTTTTGCAGCGACCATCGGCAGCACATGAACACGATGTTCCGTGACTTCGGATTCCCATCGGGTGGTCTGTTAGGCATCACCGATGGTCACCGGCAGCAACGCCATCAGCAGCCATTTAACCAGTTGGCACCAACCAGCATGTTTGACTTCGGATTTAGCAACATGTTCCAAAATATGCGGCGCATGATGGATGACATGCACAATACTTTTGTGAGTTGCATGATTTTACATTCCTTTAAGATTTGTATATTTTTAATGGCCAATAATAAAAGCCGCTAAGAAATGTAGATCTTTGAATTATTTTTCCAATTGATTTCTTATAAAAAGCCGCGAAAGGTGAGGTGTGAAGTGGTGAGGGATTACTGTATATAGCTAAACAGATTTTGAAAACCTTTTAATTTTGATACTATTCAAAATTTGGTAAGCATTTAGAGCCTGGTGGTGCACAAACTAACTGGTTCAGTATCTGGGTTGTGCAATTTCTCCAATTCACCCAGCTGTGAATTGAGTACATGACTCAAGTGTCAGATTAATGAAATAACAGTTTTATTAAAATAGTTTAAACCAGCATCATTTAACAAAGTGACCAGGAGAATGTCAAACCGATTCACTTTTTTGTGTGATGAAGGAATGCATATAACTCCTCTACACCCATTTTTTAACTGCCTGATTAACTTTAAAACAAAAGAAAGTTTCAGATGGCCTGATTTGTCAGAACTAGGCAAAACATTTAGCACAGGTACTTAAAAACAATGTATTGTAGTTTAAAATAATAATAATGGGTATTTGTAATGTGCATCACCACAACCAAGATAGATCGCACGTTCTGCGCATACCAATAAAAGAAGCCACATCTATAATGACTATGGTAATAGCAGAGAAAGTAGCATGAACAATTGAACAACAGTAGCAGATGATGTTTTGATTTGTGAACAGGTGACTAGAGAAAATGTTTCTTCATAACAGTTACTTTTACCTACATAATTGCATCCAAGAAAATGCACCTGATTATATTTGTGGATTGATTTAGGCTACCATATCAATTTAAAAACATGAATTATGACGAACTTGATTGCAGCAGTATGTTAAACATGTACAAATGATGTTTGCAATTTCAGCCTGATATTCTAAAAAACTGATTCATTAGTTTACTGATAGAAGTTGCCAGAAGTCGTCTTTGGGATTGTAGTAGACTTTTCAAAATATTTTGCTCAAAGGCAGCTTTGAATTGATCCTCCACTTTCAAATGACACCATTATATGACTAGGGTTGACAAAGCTTTGTGAAAGCTAAAAAGAATTCAGATAGTTTTGAAATTATTTTAGTATTACAGATTTATAAGATCATGACTTTTCAAACAATATTTCAGAGCTCAGAATTATAGACTAAAATTTTTTTTAAATGAAATCAAAACCACTTTTACTCAGCAATAACAGTAAATTTGACATTTTTGACAGGAGCAAGAGTAGTTTTCCTTAATTCATTCCTCAAAGCACATTCAAAATGCATTCCATAACCCACTTAATGAGTTTGCCATAACAGTATGATACATGCAAATAATAAGCATGAGATTGAGATCTGAAAAAGACCTCTTTTGCTTCCAGGAGGCTGCCAACAAAAACCCAAATGGTCATGTGTACACCCAGTCTTCTTTCATGTCTTACTCCAATGTTGATGGCACTCCTAAAGTTTACCAAGCTTCATCATCCACTACTCAAGCACCAGGAGGGATAAAGGAGACTCGTAAAGTTGTCAGAGATTCAGAATCTGGTGTGGAGAAGATGGCTGTTGGGCATCATATTGGTGAGAGAGGGCATGTAGTAGAGCGCCGACGCAATCGCCGAACTGGGGATCATGAGGAAAATCAAGAGTACATTAATCTCGATGAAGGTAAACAGCAAGTTTAGAATCGAGAGGGATCAATTTTATGTCTTAGCAGGTGCAGTTATGCATATATGGATCACATTTAACACTTTTTCTTGAGAGGTTGGAGGTTAGGTACATTCTTTTCCGAGATCAGGCTTAGCTACAAAGAACAAAGAAATCAAAGTTAATTTTTGAAGTCATTTGAGGAATTGAGTACAAACTTCTGTTACCTATTAAAGATTTGTAAAGTTTGTTCATTTTCTTAAGTGATATAACACTTGGATGCTTGCATTTGTTTTTAAGATACATAAGAGGTAAATATGTTTCTGTCTTCAGAAGAAGGACAGCATTTTGACCGCGAATGGCAGGAACGATCAAAACAAACCATGCGAGGTTTAGAGTACAGGCGGAGAAGAGAGCGGTCAGATCGTGGACGTCAGCTTAGCTTGCCAGCACCCAGCACAAAGCGCAGCTACCGTGAACGTGAATGAACATGTCTGTCAGAAGGTTTGAGAACTCTGTTTCAGAATAAAAGCCCTTATTCCCTTCCTGTTGTTCTCCATAAATGCTTAGCTTGAGCTTGCTGTGTCAGTGGCAGTTTTTAAATGTTTTTTGCAACAGTTTAACTAGAAGCATTTCCTCTGGATATTATATTTATAGTAAATCTGATTAGCTGATATAAATGAATGGGAACGAAAATTTTATAGATAGGAAAGATGGTTTATGTTTGTAGTTTAGACCAGAGCAACAACAAATACCATAAATTTTGGACTGTAAGCTGCAGCTTTTTTCCCCAGCTTTAAACCAGGGGCTAGTTTGCAAAAGTTTTGGATTTTGATTAATTTTTCAATGAGCTCCATGTTAATGTGTTAACTGTTTATGTTGTCACAGTTTTAACTGTTTACATTTTAAAATCAAAGCCACATGCAATTGAAGGATTCAGATCGGTTACTGAAGCACAGACCCTCATCATGCTGAAAGTGAGACAAAAGGCCTACAATGCAGCTTTCAAGTTGTATATATTTGCAGCTTATTTGTGAGAAAAAAAAATAAAGATTTAAAAAATGTATTGGGTGCAGCTTATATACAAGTGCACTCAGTAGACCGAAATTTAGGGTAAGCTTTTTCTCAATCACTGGTGTTGATGCTTAAAGCTGTCGCTCATGATGGCTTGACAAGGAAGCAGCATTAAACTAGTACGGTCCAAAGCTGGCATTCTACAGTATAATTGACAAAAGTAAACAGCAAACCTTTAACATATTAAGAGGATACACATTTTGCTTATGAAAGAGACTGGTGTCTGTGCAGAGGGATAATATTGCTGGAAAATCCATTCCGCCAGTAGGGGCATATGTTGGGAGGAAGGTGTAGTGAGAGTATTTATGGTTGTTGGTGATAACATTTGCAGCTGGTTAAGAAGGCTCTTATATACTTTTGGCATTGACAGTGGTGTTTTGTATTTGCATTCATGTTATTGCTTAACTGAGTTGTGCTTGTTTATTTTGCAGGAGTATCCCAGTTTGGATTAGTTTGGATGACTAGTTACCAACAGACGTGTACACTTGTGCCAATCAACTCTTGAAGATTTCGTCTTATTAAGTGTTTTAATTAAAAAAAAAAGCCCACAGATCCTAACTCCTGGGTATGATCTGATGCAATGAAGGATAAATGCTGACTGCAGAAGTGCTCAAACCCCATTTCATTTGTTGCTGAGTGGATGTAAACCTAAAAATGTGGCTGGAAAACAATCACCGGAACATTATAGACAGAACTTTGTTGAATTCATTTAGTTGATATTGCAAGGACGAACTCATGGTGATAGTACTATTGCAAAGCTGATAAAAAAGAAAGTGGGTAAAAGGCAGCTTTTTTCTATCCATTGTTGCATAGTCAAACGTGGAATTTTTTAAAAACACATTCTCTATTTTAAGGCCTAAAAGGAGGAGGTGAAGGAAGGGATGCCTTATTTCTTGCAAGCATGAATCTGGTATTACCTCTAATGAGAATTTCTTACCTGTATAAGGCATATTACCATCTGTAATCGTATTTCAGTATTATAGGTTCACTATTGCTTTAAAATAGAAATAATTTCACTGCACAAAGTTTCTATTTCCAGGATTTTATGTTTTTGGAGTGTATTCAATGGAGTAACTATGCACCAATTGAAAATAAACCTGCTCATCTCTGCACCCTAATTTCATTTATAGATCAGAACTGATATTTTATATACATAGATTATATTAACTGTCTCTATGGGTATTTTAAAATGCCTCTTTTTGTATTGTACAATTTTAAAAAGAACTTAGATGTTCAATAAGTATTTAGATCCTTTGTCATATGTGCAGCTGTCAATAAAGGTTAAGATTTTAAAAAAAAGTTTTTGTAATCAGAAGTCTACAGTCAACAACTAAAAATTAAATTAAGATTAAAGTAGATTATCTACCTCTCTTTCATCCACCAGTTCCTAGTTTTGATAGCTAGTTATGCTAGGAGTCGAGTAAGGTTACAAACATGTTTCTCAAACTATAAGCTGACATGTAAACCATTCAGCAATTGAACAAATCCAGATGTTGGGAAACTGTTGAAGTGTTTGCAAGATTACATGAAATCTTGATTTTTGTGCATGATAGATTCTCTAGCTTATGTGAATTCCATAAGAGTACTTGAGATCATTACATGGATGTGAACTGTCCCTGGATGTTATGCTGTATGCAGTTTCATGTAATGTTCAAGAATATTTATGCTAAAGCTGCTTACCAACTTGGAGGCAGATTTCGGAGTTTTAATAGGGTTAACTCTTGAGTTTCTTGCTCATTTGCCAAGGAGAGGTTTTCGACTACATGTGTTTGAGCAAACTGTAGAGAGTTAACACAGAGAAAATATTAAGATATCACCCTTATTAATTTTGAAAACTTTATTGTCATTTAATTTACTGTTAAGTAAAGTCCGCACATTGCAGCACTGACACCATTTCCAGCAAGTTAAAACATGCTAATGTGTGCTGGCCATGATGTAACTGCATTCAGTTTTATGTGGCAGTTTTCGTTTCATATTAATAGTGTTTAAAAAGATTTTTTCAGTACTCGTTATCAGTCACTTTAAGCACACAATTGACTCCCAACCATATATTTTTAAGAATAACCTGTTCCCCCTCCCCCCTCCTACAAAAAGAAAATTTCATGACAACATAAATTCCCAGTAGTTAAGACTCCACTGACTCGCTGCCTCCAAGGTATCTGTGTAATAGAGGCTGCAATAGCTATGGCAGAAAATGACATTGCATTATGTCCATTATATTAGACATCCAGGTTTAGAGTGCTATTATTCCTTTGGTTTTTTTTTTTTTACCTGTTCCATCACGTGCAGGTATATGAGCTAAGAGTAACAATAAGTGAATGGCGCCTTTTTTACAGCAACCCAACGGTTAATGTACCTGCAAAGTAGGCAATTTAGTTTTGGCTGTAACAGCTGAGCAACATGCATTTTTCCTCTGTATTTTCAAATGATGAGCTCTGTAATTAGCAGTGTTGTGCAGTTAAATTTTGTCAATAGGTTTAGTTTGCATAAATTGGGCTTTTACTAACGGAGATATTTGTTCAGGGAAGGGATAAACATTCCCGGAACATCGGCATGGTATCCATGCAAGGATAAGTATTTTCTGACATTCCATGATACTGCTGTTGTTAAAACTGCATCCAGTTGATGCAAGCTAGCAAATTAAGCTAACAAGCAAGTAAAGCATAGGAAAAATTTGCATGCTCTGTAAAACATTTTTCCTGTAAGACTTCATGGACTATTTTATGTAATTTTAGAGTAAAAATATTTTATTGAAACAGTAAACACCAGGCACTAAAGCTCGATTTTGCCTGAATCTTGGATTTTTATTTTGGGAAATCTTAGAAGCTTGAGTAGTATAGAACCTGTGTCTACTGGCGAAGGAAGGATTGCTTGCCCACAGTTCATGCTTTACCGGTCTGAACGACATGCAGCCATTCCATGCTTACAGCAGATAATTGAGTCCTTGACAAATTTATTTTTCTATTTAATGGTGTAAATCTAAACCTTTAAAGTCTTGATAATTATGAAATTATAGACTTGCCAACATCACAAGTGAAGTAGGGAATAATGGTTGCAAGAAATGAAACCATTGCTGATGTGAAAAGAAACTTTTTATTGGAAATGCTGTTTTAAGTGTCTGTAAAGACCAAAAAAAAGAAAAAAAAAAAGTCTGTTGTATCTTTCATTCAATAAACTACAGACATTAATTCTGAGCTCTTCGAAGTAATTTTAGATCATTTGTAGCAGAGTTTATTCTTCATTTGAAAAGATATATTTTGTTGTTGCTTTTGTTAAAACCTCATTTCAGCATATGTTGAAATAAAAGGTGTATGTAATTAAGACATTTTGCCACAGTAGAATCTTTTAGTTCTGTTTCACAGGTGATTAGAAATGTGCAGCAAATTTTACTTTTTCTTTTTAGATTTAGTTTGTAGTAATGGATGTAGTGTTGCATTTCAGTTAGAATGCTTAGCAATTGTCATGTTTGTATGTGTAGCTTTTTATGTATATATGCAGTATCCCCATTTTGACATTGGGCTTGATTTGGAATTTGAGTTTTGAGTATCCCATTAAAACGTTGCTCACAAATGAAGATTAAGCTTGTGTGTAGGTGTTTGCATGTTCTTTAAAGAATAGAATGTGTAGTTTGTATAATGTATGGTTACAGATAATATATATTGATATTGCCATTATAATTTTTTTGGACATTTCTTATCAAGTACAAAAATGGATATGTGGCCTTTTTCCTGCATCTATAGAAAAATTAATGGTAAAATTAAGTAATAAATTCAAATATCATACTATAAGAAAAAAATCTTTTAAAAAATAGTGGATTGGTGCCACCAGAAATCTCATCACAAATCTCAAGCTTAATGATGAACCTCAATGACCCACCAAAGACCAATGTAAGCAAAAAATACATGCTATGAAATGGAAGTGGAATCATGTAGCACGTTGTCATTATATAAAATATTGGGTGGTCATAATATGCCGTGAATGTAAAGCTTTTAATACTTGAATTGTAATTAACACACAAATCAACCAACCAGTGGAACTTTCAGCAGCCATCCCATCCTACCAATGAAAAGTAATCAACTTAAACTCGTGTGTTGTATGTGTAGAAATTCCTACCCAGAATGAAATATTGCAGTAAGAATAGGAAGATGTTAGAATTCCTGCTCTGTATAAATGCTTGTCAGGAAAGTTCTTTTTTATATCATTTCCCATCCCTAACATCAATGCATGTGCAAGTACGCATGTTGGCACAAATCTTTACTGAAAATTTGATGAAAAATGTAGGACCTCTACATTTGCACCTGATAACATGTCTTCACATATGGGTACTTCTTTGATTCCAATTTCTCAGTGAAGTGCCAAGCAAAGAAAGCTTCACAAAATGAGACTTCCACTGAATCCACTGACCAGATATTCTAAAAGGGATTGAGAAGCTTTCTGTTTGTACATGTTTGTACCTCCTCTATGTATAAACTGTTCTCAGTCTGCAGTTACTTTCTCTTCCTTAAGAAAACAAAAAAAGCCATTGTAAACAAATTTAAGCAAAAAGTCAAAATTACCAGTAAAAACTGGCAACAAAGCAAATTTTCTTTATTCAAGCAATTATGATCACATTCAGAAAGATAGTCAATGGCAGCCTAAGTTAATGTAAACAAAAAAGTAAATAATTAAAAAAATTTATTCTGAGTCCTGCTTGAAAGTTAATCTGTTCTCACAAAATACAAAGCTCTATAATTTCACCTGATGAATGTCAATTGTATTCAGCCAAAAGTATATCATCTAACTCTGGCCTATTGACATAAGCTCTACAAATATTTATGTAAGTTCTTTGTACATCACAGATGGGTGGTTGGGGGAAAGGAGATATGATACAATTTTTTTTTTTGCTAGGAGACTTGCATGCATGTGCAAGCTCTAAATAATTCTCAGAAATCATACAGCTGCAAAAATTGTTAAGAGCTGTGCTGTCTATGCCATATTTACTGCATGCCAGCCATACTGGGTCCCTTTCTCGCAAAACAGAATTATCAAATGCGAAAGCAGACTAGTCTTTGTTAAAATCTGTCTACAAAGCAAAAGGGATGTGAACATGTAACATCACAATGTCACACTATCATAGGCGTCTATCTCAAGCCCCTTGCGATAACAAACCTGCTGATTTGTGTTTTGCATGGACAACCAAGCATACACACCCACAGCTTATTTTACGAAGCAATACAAAGGTATACCTTAATTTACTAACACAATGGTACACAAACACTTAGCTTTTAACTCTTATTTGCAAACATGCTGGAACTGATTACTGCAGTTAAGCAGCATCTTTGCAAGAACGCAACTGAGTCACCAACAAAGCATGTCACTGTGTAATGAGAAATTTTGTCTATAAAAGAATCTTTTACTGAAGACAGCGAATCATTAGTAAGTTCTCATTTGCAAATTACTGCATTATCTTGCTCACTTTAAAACAGCAGGCACATTGCATCATGGATCCAGTTGGTACATAAATGGAATCTGAATATCGTTTTTATAGCCTACAACTGTTAGAACCAATTCTGTGTGTAAGCTGCAAATTCTGCTGTTGTGAAGAGATTTTTAAAAAACAAAAGGAATACCAACTTTATTTCAATGGCTTCAGTGTGTAGTCTGTCCATATATTACTAATCTGTCTACAAATGAGACCACCTTTTCGTCACAACAATAGCAGCTTTTGATGTTCTTGTCAACAACCTGTTAAGAGGTTACTAATTGGTCACTGTCTTAATCTTGCCAATGTCTGAGGTCTGCATATCACGACTCTGACATGAACACCATGAAGATAAGCTGTTCATGCTAGTCAGCTACCTCTAAAACGAATATACCTCTGCTACTGAAAAGGCACTGCTACTAAAACAGGTGTTTAAGAGTCTTGAAATAGTATTAAAAAAAAGTGTAGCATGAAGGTAATAAACATCAGTGTACACTTACCAGAATAACAGAACAACAGAGATGTGAATATAATGAAAATAGAGGGTGAATTTATAAGTTACAGAGGACTTCTGTAAGGACTGCAGTCTTGTTCAAAAAGACAGATATGGCACCAAATAATAGGTCTCACAATTCTTAGGAATGGTATTCAAAATTCTAGATTTTATTAAGGAAGAATAAAGTCAGCAAGTCTAAAATATACTTGTCACAGTAAAATACAAGTTGTGTAAAGTCATTCAATCTTGTAGCAACACACAGTCTGAAACTACCATTTCAATATAAACACAAGAGTTATTTTTCTCCCACTGCCCCTCCCTGGAACAGATTACTATCAAACTGTCCAGAATTCTGTGTTGAAATATGTCATTGTCTATTTCCCTCTTCTCACAGTCAGCTGACATGGAACAAATTACTGTATTATCAAACTGTCCAGTGTCCTCTGTGTTGAAATATATGTCATTATCTATTTCCCTGTTTTCACAGTCTGCTGATATGGAAAAAGGTTTCCCATGTCTCCTTTTCCCTCCTCTCGTCAAGGTATTTTTGTGCTGCTTACCATTCCTGCAAGGAAAGGTCACCTACTAAAAAAGTATCTTGCCAACATGAACATGTAACCCTGGCATACTACACACAATCATTTTTCCTTGTTCAGAGCTTGAATAAACTCCTCAAGTTTGTCTTGTATCTGTCGAACTTTTTCTGAAATAGAAGCAAATTTACAAACTGGTATTAGTAAGGGATAAAGAAAAAGGAATAATATTAGGCAATAAACAAGCACAAAACCCATAGAGCACATCTCAGTTGTTTCTAGCTACTGCCTACATTGTACACTACATAAATTACAGATATTTTTCAGCTCACATGCTTCACTACTTTGTTACATTCAAAAGAAAGTGTAAATGACATACTCAATTCTTCTGCCAGCTGAACACGACGACCCATCAGCAGCTTACTCAAATGTGCCTTGTCCTCCCCCATATCATCAAGAACATCTTTGATAATGCGCTCCAGTCGTCTAGCTGTAGTTTACAGAGTCAATGTGTTCATGTAAGCCATCTCTAACAAAATAATCTTCACACAGAGAATCTTTACGAGAGGAAAGTTTTTTAAAATATCATTAAAACTTCCTTGAGGAAATTAAATGATGTTGAAAGGGTTGGTCAGAAATTTCCTCTAAATCAATGCTTGACTGCTTGAATCAGAAGCAATCGTTCTCATTTTTTTTATCTCATAATCTTTTGATCTCATAAAACCATTCTACCATCCAGGTTACAATGGAGGGGGTTAAGGGAGGTGGTGTTTTATATGGAGCCAGCAACCAAAGCTCTATCATGGCAAGCCGGCTAGCCACATGCAGAGAGAGAACAGCATGCACGAGACAAGATCTGAACCCAGGGCAACCCTCAATGTATTGGTGACAGGTAAAGAGTGAAACCTCACAAAGACCTGCAGACTGAAGCTGTTTGGAAAGATAAGCTAAAACTCAACAACAAAACGAAAATAACTGTGCTTACCTTCATTATTAACAACCTGTTGACGTAAAGCATTGCTAGTGACGTTTAGCATGCGCTGCAGCCTCCAGAACAGCACCACATCATGGCAATCTAACTACAAATATCACCAGAATAGTGTCGTCAGAAAGTGTCTACAAATATCACCAGAATAGTGTTATCAAAAAGGGACTTCCAATATGTTTAACATATACATTATATATGAGAGATGCTTAAGGAACCTCTTTATCATGGTACAACTGAACACTCTCACTCCACAGCCCTGCAACTATCATTATTTCTTATCATAAGTAGTGATATTTTGTACTCACTCCAGTGTCTTGAAAGCCTCGTTGATAGTAATAGAACCCTTTCTTACACTGCTGAGCCTGCTGAAGAGCATGCTTGAAGAAGTTGTGTCGGAAGACATAGTACCAAGTCTCACGTATCTGGCATTACAGATTATAAATCTTTTGAAGATAATAACTCTAGCAAGGATGAAAAGAAGAAGTAGGGAGACACTGTTTACTTATAGTAAAATCTCAAATTAACACTGAGCAAATTGTATAAACAGATCTTTTAATATAGGTTAAAAATAAAGAAGCTCTGTATTAAGTTAAGCAAAAAGCACAAAAAAAGAGACCATCAAACTTTAACAAGAAGCATTTCAAAATTGTTGACATTTGATTTTTCCCCCACCCTAAAATTGATATAGAAGCACCTACATATTCAGCATCCACTTCAATGCCCTGAGTCTGAAGGTTTTTCCTCACAGCTGTTAGCTCATCAGCGCCTAAGTGAACTTTGTTCTGGAAATATTTCACAAGTCAATCAAAATCTCAGTTAAGCTAAAAGCATGGTATGAAATGTCTAGCATATCTACTGTTAAACATAAGATCATAATAAAGTGCCAAATTTCACCTGAGATGACCCCAACATCTTCTCCAGCTCTGTCTTCACAGAACGACGGTTATGATGGTCATCTGTACAGCCCTTCCAGAGCATCCACTGGTCCCATGCACTTGGTCCAGTCATTTGCTGCAACTTGTCTTCAGCTGAAAACAGAAAATATTTGCTGAAATTTATTAACTGAACAGACGTGAAGACATAAAACAGAAAGGAAAGGAGAGAATGAGAGCAAAACTCAACCCATATCACCATAATGCAAATCATCAATAGTTTCAACAATATGCAAGATAAGAGGCTCTTTTGAGTTACACAGATTTACTTGCTAAGCCACAATATGTATCTATCACTTCTTGTAGGTAATGTCAAGGCTCTTCTGTTTTATCAAAGAGACACATGTTGAGCATTAAAAAATCATGTTTTTGATATGGCATGGCTAAGATTCTTATAGCACTCATTTGCTATACATTTGTGAAAATGCTGAAAAATACAACTCACAATAGCAAGACAAAAGCATAGAGACTACTGTGTTGCTTACAACTTTAAACAACATGCTCCAAAGGCATTTTATGACTAAAGAAAACAATCATTTCTATACCATTATGGATTCTTACTTTGCTTTAGTCTCTCTTTGAGGGTGTCTTCCATGAACTTGATGGCTGCATCCCATTGTGATTTGTCTGTTACGGATCTGTCCTCAAGGATATTAAGCTGAATCACACGCTATAGTATAGAAGCACATAAATTACAAAATTTATATCCTTTATGGAATCAAACATCTAAAATTACAAACTACATGAAGAGTTTACATTTTGCATATTCTGATATGATATGGGGTTTAGTAATACAATGACCATCTCACACACACTTGTCAGTTCCAGGTTTCCAATCAGAGAACAGTAACACTGCTTAGCAATCTAGCCCCAGGAATGCTTGGGAACAATTAACATCTATTAATAAATAAACAAATGCAAAACAGTTGATTAGGAAACGTGTGACATTGTATGTATCTATCAGCATATGCAAGCCTAAGCCTGTAACAGAGTCAGTTTTACCAGACTGTCCTCTGCCTTGTTCTCCCACTGGTGTCTGGTCTTGCAGGTTTCAATGACAGCCATCTTCAGTTTGTCAAAGATCTCATCATCATCACCTAGCTTCTTCTTCCCTTTTAACAGCAGCTTGGAAAACTCTTCATGAAGCGTGTCCCAGCCCACCTGCCAAAAGGGTAAAAAAAAAAAAGTAAATATATCATTAACCAGCTTATGCAAACATTGACAGTTTAGCGAATGTATTCAAACAATGCAGGTTTTCCAAAATATGAAAGGTATGATGCCCATATACATGCACCCAAATATTTTTGTCTGAAATATGACATAAAGTGAAAACAAACTACAAGTACTGTCAAGGCAGGCTACTATAGAGAAAAGAGGATTACTAGGCTGGTGGTTAGCATTTATGATTGTGCAGCAGAATGTTATTGGCTCAAGAGCGGCTCAGGCATCTGGATGGAAAACTCCACTTGCCCACCCAGCAGCTGCCCAGCAGGAATGGATCAGTATCAGGGAAAGTAAACATGGATGAAGGAGAACCCTGTCTTTTACATGCTAAGCCTAACACATAGTGCATTATATCAATTCAGTGCCTCAAGACTATAAGGTTTACCTCAACACATTTCTTTGGAAGCTGAACATCTGCCCATTGCTTCAACTTTATGTCTACAGTTGTATTGAATGTCCTGAAATCATTATAGGGAATTATACACTTTCACAAATAATCATGGACTACCGTTTAGCACTCTATAAGAATACTGACATCTAACATCTAAACTCTCTTTTTTGTCTTCTCAAATTAGTAGAAAACGGTTACCCAGAATTCTCAGCTTGGGCAGCAGGCAAGTAGATGTTCTCTATGACATATGCTGCATTTTTTTCCCACAGCTTCTTGATGAATGCCTCCTCCCTAACAATAAGTAAACAGATATATAAAGCTGAGCAATTTGTTCCTGTTTTAATCTGAAGAAAAATATCTTCACAAAGAAAGGATTTATTCATAGTCACACAAAGAGCAATGATTGCAAATTCAGCTGCTGGTAATGGAGATGATTAGTCTCCTCTACTAAAATCCCCTTGTGTCCTGTTACTGCTTGATATCCACACTACAGTGACCACAACTGACAATTTTGTAGTTAAGTGCAACTATACAAGGGTAGGTGTTTTGAGTTTGATTCCTTTGCTGACACGTTTAGATAAGTGAATCACAACTATTACTTTTGGACTTCAGAGACAAGATACTATAAAAACTTTATGAAACTGCTTGAAATATTGGATCTGAATAAATCAGGTATAAAATGTACCTGAAAGCTTTACCTTGAGGGAAGAACTACAAAAAAAATGTTCTTACCACTGTTTGGGTGTAACCTGACTGAGATTGACCACTTCATCCAATATCTCTCCCCTTGCTTTCTCGAACAGTTCATCCTGTCCAGTGACAATGATATTGACAATATTTTTTATTTTGACAAGCCTGTACCCACAAGCAGCATCAGAGGCAATAAGAATGAGAAACAGTAGTATAAACAGAAATAAGGATCGAGAACAAGTAAATAAGCTTTGTCAACTTACACAGTGTGAGCAATCACATAGACAGAAATGCAATATGTAAATAAAAAACCTGTATTATTATGTAATACTAATAATTGTATCTTGTAGGTGGATGCGACCTCAACACACCAAAACTGGGAGAGGTGTTGTTGCGGCCCTATGCTCCTCAAGGAGTAACAAGGACTAAACTAACATGTGACCCATTTCACAAGCACATACTAAGTCATTCATCACCTGCTGTAGTGCTGTCTTAGTCAAATGATTCTCACGACAGGCTGACTGAAATTATTCAAGTAGATTATGTCTAGAGAAATGGTTCAAAAGCTGGAACACCACAACCTGTTCAAGTACTTTGGACACAAAAGGCAGATTGCGAAAAGGGTGATAGTTTTTGAGGTTATAAGTGTTGAGAGTGGGCCTCTTAAGAAGCGAAGTGACAACAGCAATTTGATCCACAATCCGAAATAAATACCTGCTTAATGAACAAATTCAATAAATTGGTGACCCCAACAGATCTATGGCAGCATAATAAAAACTGCAGCCATTAAAAAAGAAACAAAAAACGCAAATCGCAAATCTGGTGCACGTACGTATGAGATCAGCAGTTTTCAATGCTGTATACAGAAAACATGCAACACTACGTGTAGTAGTGAACAAACCAGGTAACACAATGACTGCAATCAAAAGCAATTGACTCCTCTCTCACGTAACAACTACCCTCCTTACAAACAGATCAGAGGAGACAAAAAAGTTAGTGCTTACCCGGTCAAGTTCCCTAACATGGGGAAAAGTATTCTTCCATTCGGTTTCCAAGTTGAATCTAGTGGCTGAAAGAGTAAATTCAAAAAGAACATGCTACTGATAATCTTAATATGATTTGCAGGGTTGTCCATGGGACATATTTTTCTATCCCATGGCAATTTATGCCTGTCCCATCCCACCCAATCCCATGGGACGTTTCCCATGGGATTCCCATGGTAATAACATTCCTATGGACAACACTGCGCATTGCACACGTTAACAAAGTCATGGCATAATGAAACTGGAATAAAAAAAGTATTTTTCCTGTGCTTAAAAAGTCTGACAATGCAAATTTCAGCGTAAATTTATTTTACAATATCAAGTATCGACTACCATGGGAAACACAAATGTGTGCTGTCCCATCCCATCCCATCCCATGGGACATTTCCCATGGGATTCCCATTCCTATGGACAACACTGATGATTTGTTTTGGTAATTTCTTTCACTTAGAAGAAGAAACGATCATGTTAGCTATTTAAATTAGCAAACATGATGTTACAAGAGTTATGTCATCAAAAGGGGACAAACAAGAGAGGTAGCCCAAGGATTATGACTACTTAACAAGGCATGCCAGAAATTCTACCACATAACTTAGTACTTCCTGATTTAGCATAGTGATGCCATGCAGAATGATTCCTGGGGACCTAGGCTCAATGAAGCACATCTAAAATGGTGTGAAGGTCTATCCAACATATGAATGTTTTAACAGGCACCATAATATCTAGTTGGTGTGCATATAATTGCTCATATAAACTCACATCACATGCACCTAACCATACATGTATCCCTATTCTTCTCAAAATAGGGAAGCCCAGACTGGATACCTTTAAAAGCATCAGCTTGTTGTTCCACAGACTCCCGCACCATTTTCCAAAATGTTTCCGAAACAGCCATGCTCAAGTTCTGAGTCGTCATTTGTGTGGGTTTTAAAACACCATCCCTGCACCATACATAGACCACCTACTGTAAGTTACTCAAGAAGAAAATCTATGGCATACAGTAAAACAGTTGTCCCTCCTTGCTGATGATTCTATGCCTACTAATTCTTTGTTGAAAAAGAGACCAAATATTGACAGGACAACTTTTTAACCACTCTGCTTAATAAAAACTCACAAGGGACTAGAATCTAATTATCGTACAGAGGACAAAGAGACAAAAATATAACCCTAAACACTTACTTGAAAAGGCGTGATTTTCTGAAAAAATTATCTTCATATTCTTTTATGCTTTGGATGCTGTCATTGGTGTTTCCTATTTCAAAATAAAAAAAAAAAAAATCCATAGACATATTCTATCCAGGGAATTCTTGCCAACAACCTGTTTATTCTTAATATTATTCACTAATGTAACAGCATAAGACTGGCTACTCTTTATAACAGATTTGTTTGCGCAAGAGGAAAAGAGAGTGTCTGTGGAGATGATGAGGGAAGTGGGGGGGGGGGGGGGGGG
>SRHC01001551.1:800807-850245 GCA_004794325.1 Pomacea maculata | reverse complement strand
AGGTGGAGGAATTCTCGCTGCAGTCAATAAGTTTTTATCATTTATAGATGCTCCTGGCAGACAGCAGTATTGTTAGTAGGAAAAAAGTTTAAAACAACTCAGAACATGAAAAAACAGATTACCTCGACCTGTGACAACAGCAAAATAACCTAGAGCTTTCATTGGGAATAGCTGGCCCTCCAATATAGATTTTATCTGAAAATTGGAAGAAGAGAATTTAGGATTTCTAGTGGATTCCTAAACTGCAATAAATAATCAGAACATTTATAAGCACGTCAAATGAACACATACATATGCAGAGATTTGTAAAATCTGTAAATGCAATCAAGCTGGAGACTTTCTCTCAAACATACTTTCACAATGAATGGGCTCAGGAATGAGATGGCCAAAATATTTAGAGAGAAAAAGAGGGAGAAGAAAGGGCTAAGAGACTGTGATGCAAGGAAAATAATAACACAGGCTGGAAGGCAAGAGCATGTACCCTGTCAGGATTGTAAAGGTTGCTCTCAGCTAAATCCACTTTGGTTAAGACAAAGATGGTGCGCTTGCCACTTGGGTCCATCTGACTGACCAGGTCTGTTACATTGCTGCGCTCTGCATCCAGAGATCCATCTGCACCATGAAAAAACACTCCTTTAAATCTCCAAGAATACATTTACCACCAAGGCTCTAAAAGAAAGTAAAATTGTTAAAGTTAACAGTAGTATACATATTAAGAACCTCAGATAGCCTTATGCAGCTGGTACTTGTGACAATGCATATGCAAAGAATTTCCACCATCATAAACTTTTGAAGACCCCATAAAAAGCAATAGCTGGGGAATATACGATGGAACATAATGAATTATTCCCCTGAGAATTATCAACACAAAATGGCCTTCTGGTGCCTTACTAATCCATCTCTCAAAGTAAACAATACCAAAGAAGACAGCCATGAGGTCAAAAGCTCCTAGAACCAAATCATTATCCCCTGACCTGCATTAACTATAGGGCATTTGTGGTTGTGGTTTTACAGTCCATATTTGTGTTGAAAATCTACTCATTTTCTCCTTAAATATCTCAAAAGATCAGAACACAGACCCTGAATACAAAGGATAATGGCATTAGGATTCTCCATGTACGTAGAGAGGATGTTCTTGATTGATTCCTTTGTGTCTGGAGCCATAGTATTTGTCACTGTCTATACGACATTAAGAAAACATTGAGTTATACCATGTACTTATATGCTTTATTATCTTTATTAATGTGCAGCATTATCTGAAGTTTTCAATATCTCAGAAATTTGAAAAGAAGATCTAATACATGAAACATTTAAAAATAAACAACAATAAAAAAGAGTAATACCAATTATAAGTAACCTTGTAAGACTATAAAAACATTGCATTAAAATTTGCAGAAATCACCAAAATTGGCATTCTAGAGAAGTTAGATTAATAACACTTTTAAATACAGCTCATTCTGTTAAGTAACTATTAAAAAGGATTAAAAATAACTTAACATAGGGGCTCTTATACTTTAATAGCTTTATCAACTATTACCGAAATGACACCAGGGAGGTCCACCAGCACCATTCTCTGCAAGCCTGGGCCCTTCACCGACATGGAAATACACTGCAAAACACACACACACACATATACATATATATCCACACATACAAACAGCACAAATAATGCACTCTGCGAAACACACCACACATGTCATGGAAAGTGAAATATATTGCAACACAGAAAAAAACTGAAATTTTTGCACACTTCCCCCAAAAAGCAAAGACTAACAGGGTTAAACACCTAGCTGCACAGCCTCAATGGTGAAACTTTTACTCTACATCTTGATAATGTAATTTGTCAGATTCAGTGCAAATATGCAAATATTAATAGCTAAAAAATTATGATAACACACAAAAAAATAATCCCACGAATCTGTTTCAAACGACAAGAGTAATGAGTGCTAGACTGAAAAAGGATCAAATAAGCCTGCTTATTGTACAAGCCTTATTGTTCTCAGTTAATTTCATTATACATTTGGCATTTGATATACCAGACTCTACAAAGGATAAAGGCCTATGTGATGAACCATATACCAATTTTTAATATTGTTTTTACACTTATTATTAAATGGGAAATTATGCCACTGCACATACATCTACACTGTCTTTTCCTTTTTTACATACAACCAGTTTGCCTTTTTGGGTCATTTATACAGATCTGCACAAGCACATGCCGTAAATAACTTCACCTCTCAAATTATTTTCTATCCAAAATATAAAATCATTTGTGCATACTTTTTACGGTAAAGGTTATGGGAATTACTGTTGGAGTGTCTGAGTGATCATAATGAAAGGATCAGAGATAACAACAGGAATAGAATATGTTTATCTTTTCACCTCAGAACTGACAGTCTGCCCTTCCTGCACGCTAGCTTTCATGCGCAACTCCACTTCTCGGCGCAAAGCTGCAAGCTGCAAAAGGTTCACAACTCAGTACAGCATGTTTCATACAAGTGTATCCACTTTATAAGCTGACTAACATATGCACTCATTCTACAAGATAGAAGTAAAAAAGTCATTGCGCACAAGGTGCTCATCGTGCAAAGACCTGAACATTTTACTCCTTTTCCTTGTCATATCTTTTTATCCTTATTCTGCCTCCTTCCCCACACCTTCCCCCCACCAAAAAAAAAAAAAAAAAGTAGGATTGACCATAATTTTAAATACATGTTCAGATGCATTCATTTGAACAAAAAATCAAAGTATGAAAACGTTTTGCAACCTCAACATTTATAGCTGGTGTTTGGTTTTAGTTCCTGAGTTTAAGTTTTAAGTCAGGAACTAAAAGTTTTAAGTCAGGAACTAAAACCACATCATGGCAAACTAGTCAGGCCCACTAACAAACGCACTGTTCTAAAACAATTTACAAAAGCAAGAACGGAATATGAACTCCCCAACCCGCAATCTTTATTGTCTAGTTGACAAGCAATTTACTACTGCACCACCAAACCACCTTCACTATAGATGATGTATGACAGACGAAGGAAAATAATGAAGAAGATAACAAATTATGGTTAAAATAATAAAGGAAAAAAAATGAACATAACCGATGATTAAAGACAATCAAAAAGTAAATCCTTACATCTGAATCCTTGGTAAGATCAAACTCTCGGTTACTATCCCGAAAACTGGCAATATGATAGGGACCCTCACTCAGAGTCACCATTACAGGGGATCTTGTCATCATTTCCCCTGAACCTCTGTCAACATGTTAAAAATCACATACACTTAAAAAGTATATTCTCACCGAGTCCAAAATCTCTCAAATGCTCATTTGGCATTTCAGGATTTACATTCAAATTGCATTTTTACTAAAATGGCTCAGTCCAACAAGATGAGTGAAACATTTGTGGTGAGAAAAGAAAAAGTAGAGTGAAGTCAGAGTAAGTAAAATAAGCTGCTTATAAAGATCAAGTGGAAAAAAAAGTGAAGGCTTGATGAATATTATGATGACAGTGAGAAGGACAATGATTAAGTTTATTAATTCCAGCAGGCCAGTGTGCTCGGGAAGTATGATCAGTTACAAAAAAGTTTATTAATTACAGAGGGCAATTATATTCAGGAAGTGTGATCAGTTACAAATATAGGCAAAGCAAGTGCTAATTACAGGGTAAAGAAAGGACAAGATAAGGATAAGGTTGTTCACCATAGGAAACTTAAAAATATGCAGTCTCACATCTAAAAATTTTGTAAGACACATCACATCATCACATACCCATGCACCCATACCCATGCACACAACTGATAATTCATCTCTGATTGAGCAGCTGAACAGCTATGAGAACATGCTGTTTATCTGAGCTCAATAAAACTCAGTCTCCTGCTAGTACATGCTCTGGTATGGTCAAAATGCAGGATGACTTTCTGACAATTTGTAATCACAAAGAGAAGCTAAATCCTGCTGCCTGACACCGATTACCTTAGAACATATATTGACAAAGCTGTTCATACTGTCTTATTATGGAAAGACAGATTATAGAACCAGCATACAAAAAACGAGGAAAGACTTACAATGAATGTGATAAAAATGGTTGAAAAATACTTTGCTGACTGAAAAACTGTTCAGCTTGTAAAGGTATGCTCTTTGCTGGCCATGTTTAACAATGTGGTCAGTGTTTACATCCCATTTAAGCTGGCAATCAGAAATGTATAACTGCCTAGGTACCTGAAGGTGTCAACAGCCTCAACAGGTTTATTGTGCATTACGCTGAAAACAAGGGCACCATTTTTTTATTTTTCTGAAGTCTATGCTCATTACTTTTGTCTTATCTACATTTATTTCCAGAAAGTTCACACCAATGTACAAAATTTGGTAATGCTATGATCTTGCTTATCCCCCTGCAACAAGGTTAACAATGTGGTATCATCTGAGAACTTACAATATAGCTATTCTTCTCAGTACTTCTGCAGCTGTCTGTGTACACAATATACAACAGGTGTGACAGACAACAGCCATGGGGAGATCCAGAGTTTGTAATAAACAATATCAGAATATCAAAAATTCCTTTGCATACTGACCTTGGGAATATCCTAGCTTGGGCGATCATCTCCAGCACACTGGTTTTTCCTGAGCTTTGGTCTCCCACCACCACAACCTTTAATTTCAATTACAAACTTTTGGTGAGAAATCGCAGATGATCATGTAAGTTCAATTTCAGAATTGTCAGAATGTAAAAAATTAAAAAATCAAGAGTAATTTACAAATGCTATATGATCAAAACACCCACTAACTATAAATGTAAGTTTATGTTGGATTCTAAGTTATAACAGAGAATTCCCACCATGAACAAATAAAATAAAAATAATTACTAGAGAAACTGATTTCGAGAAGCAGCCAAGCTATGGCAGCAGGAACTTACTCTTGGCAAGTTGTCCTGTGTGTTGTAACTTGAATCGAAATGAGCCAGCTCATCAAGCACCTCAGAGTACATGTCAATTAAACTCTTCTAAAAACAAACAAGAGTTATCACCTGAAGTGATGCATTTTCATACTAATGAAAAGTAATTAAAAAATAAAAAAAACAAGATGCACAACACTGCTAGCTAATACTGTCTATTTCAGAAAATATTTTTGATGCTAAAAAATATAAAAATATAACTATACAAGAAAACATCCAAGAAAGCTGCAAAAATCAGTTCTTTACCCTTTTTATTAATTTAGTTTATTCCTTAATATTCCTATCACAACTGTTTCTCATTTCTTATAGGTTTTTTAAATCTCCTTTCCTTGCAAAAATAGCTTAACAAAAATTTACAACTCTAAAGATTGGCCCATCTAAACTACTGCATTTAACCCCCAATTCTGCTCAGTTTTAAATCCTGAACTGATATTACAGACACCCCATTTTATCTATTGTTATGATCATGACGACAAGATCAGCTCATCCTGTGCAACTTTGTGAGTATCATTCATTGTTTATTGGTATTATTGCTATTAATGTAATGCATTGTAAGGTCTGTATCTTCTAACATCCTTTCCTGCTTCTGTGGATGTAAGTGCATTAACACAATTAAATCATGTTATGACTTCCTTCCATAAACAAATAAATGTTTGACAGCAAGTGGACTGCATGAGCACTTTTATGCTTGTAAAGGGAGGACTAAATCATTTGTAACGAAGCCTTGATTTCAGGGTTTAGCAAACTGAGATGGGCATGGTAAATAAATTTACCAGGTATTCGTTTTTACTTTAAGCACATATTAAAAATAAGAAAATCATGGATTTTAGAATGAACAGGCAATCAAGCTGCTAAATCAAGGAAATCTTCACCAAAAGATTTGTCATTAGGCTAGATGTCTAATGACAAACTTTGTCTTAGATATAAGACATCCAGCATTACCATGAACTAAACACTGGCAATACCAAAGATACCACTAAGCCCAAAAGAAGCTAGCCAAAGAAGGGAAGGTTCTTTAATAACAGCTAAAGCAAAATTAAATAACTGACATGAACAGACGGAGCCACTATACCTTCATGACCCGACGTTTTCCTGTTCTTTGTTCTCGCAGGATGAGCTGTTTTCGTAGTTCTCTGTTATCCTTCTCCAGTCTTTCTATCTCTTTCTGGTAGCGCATCTGCAATGGAAAACACCAGTTCAGGGTCACATTAACTGCTTGTTTTTATGCAACATGCGTGACCACAGCAAAAATACAAACACCAATAACAGAAATATAAATGTAGTGCATACCTGAATTTCCATCATTTCCTGTTGCACCTGCTCCAGTCTTCTTTTGTCATCAGACTGAAAAAGGCCCATAAGTTAAAATCAACAGCAGATCAGAACCAGCTCCTCAATTTCAGTTAAACTCTCCAGCATTTCAACCCTAATATCACTGACAAAAACAAAGATCAATCAACTGTCAGATTCCCCAGAACATCTATAGTCAAGAATGTCAACAATAAGAATCCACTACCATTTTTGTTTTGTATGTAAAATTCTTGATGAAACCTAAATGAAGAATTATGTTGAATATTTAAATGCATTTTAGTTTGCAGATATCAAACAGGAATCAAAATAGACATATGACCTAAGAAGTATGATCATTCTGGTTGAAATAAAGATTAATACTAACAGTTATGGTGAATGTCCTTTAAAACATTTTCTTTGGTTTATGCTTAAGATAGCACATCAAACACAATAAAATCCATTTATAAAGTAACTTTTAAAAAAGGAAAGTTGTTCTAGAAAAGCATCTGGCTGCAAGTAACAGAGGAATGTATCTTCACAGCAAAGAGAGAGCAAAGAACACACACCGGCTTCTTATTGTTAGGTTTTTCATCGGGACTTGTCATGGCAATCCCCACTTCAGGGGCTGTAAAACCCATAGTCAGGTCTGCATCTACAGTAAAGAAACACTCCAGACTGTTATATGAAAGGAAACACTTTTCCTGTTTTCTGTTACTTGAAGAATCAATATACATATGGACTAATGTTCCACATTAACAAAGCAATACTGAAACCTTTAAATTTTGACTTTTATGATAAAATAGCATGTCACAAAAAGACCACAAATTTTGGCAAACACTGTAGGACAGGAAAATAAGCAAAACTGCTTTTCAACTCAATCTCCAATTCTCCAGACAAGGATCTCATGGTTCATTCAGACACTATGTTCCTCTATAACCTTCACAGCCAGCTAGTTATTTGCTGCCGCCTGCATCATCTCCCCACCCTTCAGAGGGCAAAGATCAGCCACTTGAACATCCTCATCTCAGAAAACAAATGGTAGCCAAGATTTGTAAAGCCAGCAGCACATGAGCTAAACACAACAAGCTACCATAAATCTAATTGAGTGCTAAATTCTCATGATTTTAAAACAGAATAGAATGTATTTATAAAGAATGAAAGTTTGATGTGAAAAAATTCTAAAAACATAAAGATTTCAACAGCATAGTTAAAAATGCCTGCCATGTTTCTCGAATTTCTTTTATAAGCAAAGACATAAAACTAACAGTAAAATAGGATAAAACTAATATAGTGGCATAGGACACTTAGGGGAAGGAGAGTCTACAAGAAACCACAAATTTTGAAATACCTTTACTACTCTCCTTCTCATATTTCTGATAAGACTTCTCCTTCACTGCAATTAAAAAATAAAATGGAAATCGAACATGGAATGAAATGAAAATTAATATCTCAGCTGCCCAGGCCAGGAATTTCACTGAAAAGCGATGAGATAAAGAAGAAAATATCGAATTGCTTGCAAGAAATATTAAACAAAACCCACCACTATATCAAACAACTCATACAATATATAAACAGAAACAAACACAAGCTCAAACTTTTAAAAGAAATTATGTCTTCATAGGATTTTCCTTCTTAAATGATTTTTATAACTTTTTGGTAACTCTTCATATTGATGTTCCGTCTTACTTTCATAAAAGAACAGTTTTTAAAGCTTCATAATTTTAATGCTGATTTTTTGTCCACAAAAAAGACAAACTTCATTCACCTCAGGTGTATATTCACAAGCTAAGAGTCTAATGCCAAAAAGAGTGAAAAATGTGAACAAAAACATAAAGAAATGAAAGTGAACATAAAAAAAACTCAAAGAAACACCATGTTGTCCTGAATCCAGCAACAGGTCTACACACCTTGGATGGGAATACTGGCTGTGCGATGAAGCATCGCAGGTTGACCCATTCCTGTTTGCGAAGGAAAGGAAAGCACAATACCAAGCAGTAGGTGAGTTTTTTGGAAAGCTTGATTTCATACAGTGTGTGTAATGTTTTAGCACAAGCATAGAAAGTTCTGTGCACAACTACCAGACTGAACAGCAACTACCCATGGGCAAAACGACCACCATAAACAGTAACAGACAAGTAATGTAAATCAGTATGATGACCATCATCACATAAAAATATACAAACAGCTGAAAACAAATCCTGATGCCAATGAAAACCTTTAGAACTCATCTACATTATGAGATTTCACTAGAGATGTTACTTCTGTACTTTTTGGGGTGAGGGGAAGGGATAGGTAGCAAATATGTGGTGCTTGCAAAGTGCCTGATTAAGTACTGAATGTTAACTCACATACTTTTTCTCGCACACAACATTGCACTTAATTTATAAAAGTTAGTATTATATATGTTACTGAGGTGTAACACAGAAGACATTAATAACAACCAAGTTAAGCATATGCAATGCAGTCTCCAAAAAAGATAAAGTATAGCACACAGTGATGTGATAAGAACATGTTACGATATTTTAGTTGTAACCAAAAAACAGTTCATGCTATGCAGCTGGTAATGGAAATTTTCTGCTCTTGCTAGAAACTTTTTTTTAATGACTATGCAGACCTTATCGCTTTATATATATATAAATCACTTAAACTACTTGCAAAATCAGATAGAGTATACGACAAAGAAAGTTTAGAGAAATAAGCATGTCAAAAAATAATTCCACAAAGTGGATATTTATCCACACATAAAAACAAGCTAACCAAAGGATACCAGACATCAAAGGCAATGTTAAACAAGGGAAGCAATTTACCAGGAAACAATGCCTTTAACACTTCTTGACCCTTCGTTTTTTAAAACAACTTTCAACTCTGTGCATTATACTACATGCAAGATGATTGGATATTTTGCAAAATCAATCCTTCAGTCTTAAGAAATCCTTCATTAAAACAAAGGAAATTTTCTGGAGGGTTATTAACCCCACCCTTTTTCAGCCCATTTTCCTGTCACACTACTAAAATAGGAAATGAAGCAAGTATCACTACACCATAATGTCTGGTTGCCATTGGTTAGGTTGCAATCTATCCTGGGAAAACAAACCTTCTGTCAACATGGAAAAACTGCCACGAGTATCTGCAAGCCATGTGTTCATATCTTGCAAGTGACTTTTCAACCATCCCTGAAAAATATTATGGGTTAAAAATTGATTTGTCAGAGAACAATGGGCTTCATGAAGAAATAACAGCTTGAAAAAAAAAAAAAAGACTAGAAAAGCTCCTATAATGTAGATAAATCTTTTCCAAAGGATTCTACTGTCTAACCAACAACCAAAGAAAAAAACCCCCAAAAAACCCTCTGCCTTCTGTAGAGATTACTTTTCTATCTTTGTGATTATAATAATAAAACTTTAATGCACTGTATCAAAACAAAGGCTCAAAGCAAACTGAATCTGAACTTGTTCAAGACACAACCAAAACAATCTGAAGCATTTAATAATAATGAATAATAATAATAAACACACAACTTATATAGTGAATGATCATGCTCATGAAGGAACATTCTCTTAGCACTTGCATACAATGAACAGAAGGATGAACAGCAGCACCTTAACTGTACTTGAGCACTGTGTCTCTTGAGCACATTAATAAACAAATAAAAATAAAATCAGCAATGATATCGCCTTTTAAAAAAAAAAATTGGCAAAACATATTTATCTCCAATTATTAAACACATAAATTATCAAGCAAAAACAATGAAAAATCAAATAAAAGAAAAATAATTGAAACTAGTGACAGGAAGATTTACAAAAGCAATGAAGGAAATGGACAGACTATGTACCAACACACCTTCTGAGGCATGCTTTCTTGTACTCTGGACATCAGCTTGCCAAAGGAAGCTGATACTTTTCCCAGAGTATCAGACTCTGGCAAGTACTCATTTAGCCACCCAAGGTCTGGGATATACTGTTTTAACTCATCAATTTTCTGAAACAAGGGTATGGTTTTATATATATAACATGCAATTTGTGAAGGAAGGTAACAGAATTTTTTGTGTTGTGTATTTTGCAGACAGTTAATATTCTTTGTGTGTTTCCTTGTAAATTAGATAAAGTTCATATACACAAGCAAGAATAATGACGATAATGATTTTGTTAATAGTATTAATGTGGATTTCAATAGCACCTTTTCCCATCATCAAGGAAGGATTAAAGCTTTAAAAACATACATAACAATAACAACATAATAAAAATGTGCAAGTTTTAATGGAGAACAAATTAAACTTTAATGAAGATTTTTGCAGATATCTCAACAACAGCATAGTAATGTCATTAAAGTTCGATAAAAGTAAACTACAGGTCTCTTTCATAAGATACATTGTAAAACATGCCAGGTTTAAAACAACAAAAATAAGACTGTTAACAAATTTTGTACAGTGGTGCAAAAAGATTTTTTTGTAAGAAATAATTATCCTTCCTATTAAATTAATGAAAAACATCTAAAGTTTGTTATTTTAATACATTTTTTCTATATTTAGGGTAACAATCTTAATATTCTCTCGTGAAAGGAGTTAGTAGATTTTAATTAAGATGAGTTGTTAGGCCTGTGACAGTTCTACAGCTAGAAGATATTATCTATTTACACATTCAGAACTGAAATCTTCGAAGATGTCCTTTAAAATAAGAGTTACATTAATGTCTGCTACAGGAACAGAAAACTTAATTTCTTCTAAACTCAACACACACATTTATAACCAATTACCTGACTTGCCGCCATACCACCTCCAACTGCTCCACCCAAAAGTAGATAACGTATTTTCAGCAATCGTCGTAACCCACTCAATATTCGAACTCCCGAGAGCTGTCGGCCTTTGACTGGTACTAGTAAAGCACATTTTAGTAGGTGTTTGTTTCCAGCTGATGGGGTTCGGATGTGAAAAATAGTATAATATCTTGCACTTTGTATATTACTTAAATGAAGTCGCATCAGCTGTGACTGAGACAGTCTATTTTGTGAGATAAGAACAGCATACTCTCCAACACCTTGTCTTGATGATACAGATAAATGTCTTTCTGAGTTGGCCAACCGACTTCCCACAATCAAAGTTGTCTTTCGTAAGCAATTGCCACAGTATGGGCTGCAAAATAAACATTAAAAATATATAACTCCACAAATAAAGAACTATGGTGTATCTCACTGAGGAACATAAATTAAGCATTTATACAGATCCTTCTGATTTATGCATCTCAACTGACTGCATAGCAATGTGTCACTAAAATTTGATATAAGAAACAGGTTCCCTTTAACAGGTCACATTGTCAAATATGTGAGTTTGGTGACAAAAATGTAATAAAGTCATCTAAATATGTAGTCACTGTAAACTCAGTCTTCTAATACGTACAGAAGATGGGTGATAACAGAACTAAATACTAGCCAGTGATAACTGTGTTATCTGTTAATAAATTATACAGTGCTAACATCTTGATCCCATTTCATCTCATTATTCTGCTATTAGAATAATGAATATTTACATTGTAATTTTTTTATAAGGTGTATGCTTCCCAAACATGTCTATGCATTGCAAGCTAAGCTTGAGAACAGTCATGGGAATAAAGATGATGATAATAAAATAGCAGAAGTTCAATGTCAGCCGGCATGACCCGTTTAACTTTCATTTCTGCAACCCCGTGAAAGATAAAATGTAATCGACTGTGTCGAAAATGAAAATTGGTATTTACCCAAATCGTCCGTTTGCTAAAGTTTTCAGCATTTTGTTTCACTTCTTCATTACTACAGTTTTAAGTCTCATGCTGCAGTGTGTAGTCAATCATGTCTCTCCGGAGCTGCTTTGGCGTCTGACGAAAGTCTCCTGCGTAGATATAGAAATACTAGCCAGAGTTTCGTATTGTTATTTATTTTATTATTACTTTCAAATATGTCAGTTTAGCAACAACACATATATATATATTTCACACTGAAAGATTCTCAGATCTGTGGATATTTAATGATTATTTTTTTAAACATTGGCTAAGGGACTGAGGACTTGCGAGGAATTATTTGAGCGAGTTTAGGTTTTCAGTGATTGCAGACAGTAAATTAAGGTACTGAAGTACGAATTCTTTTTCGATTTTTTTTAATAATACGACATCTGCCATGTCCACAATGACATAGTCCAAGTTTTGCGAAACCGATAGACTAGACCTGAAAAGCAAACACTGTGAACAGTGCCACGGCATGAATTAGTTTTTGGTTGTTCGTTTTATGCATTTCTTTTAAATCATAGAGACACAAAGTGAGAAAAATTTGTTTCCACGCTAAAATCTGAAACACTTGAGGGCTTAAGGGTGTACAGTAATATCTCACTTCTCAACATGAAAAATACTAATAAACCAAGATTTTTCTCTTGTACTGCTCGCCACAGACTTCCTAATTGTTTCTTTCACTGATTAAATCCCTCACAGCTCATACTGTAAACATTAGCTGATAAGTAATAAATTATTATTTATATTTTGAAGAAGATCCTAAAATTACTAAAAATGATGGTTCTGAAAAATCACAAATAATGAATTTTAATTCGTGAAATAGTATTTTTCAAGAAAAATAATAAAAACAGCAATTGCCTTAAGGTATTTGGCTGGAGCAAAGTGTATGCTTCTTAATGAGAAAATGATATTCCTTTTAAATTAAACTGCTATTGCCATGAAACAAATTTGGTTTATTTTGTTTACAATATAACAACTACATGTGTGTCAATATCTACATTTACAGGTTGGAAATAAATTACCAGCTAGGGTTTTGAAATCATGGCAGATGAAGAGCAAATAGGCTACCGCTGGGAAACTGAATATGAGAAGACATGGTAAGCAGATCTAGAAATCATTGCAGAATTTTATAACTTTCAACCTATTTTAAACTATTTTTATTTGAATTTTTTTTTTAATTTTGTGTCTTAAAAAAAAATTAAGCCAATTTTATCCTGCAGGGAAGCACTTGTTGAAGATGAGTCTGGATCATTGCAAGCCAGTGTTAATGATCTAGTGCATCGTTCCAAACGACGACATCTCCTAGAAAAAATAGGCAACATTCGTCTTGGAATGGTGAGAATTCATAAATTTTATTTTCCAGTAGCATGTTTCCTTATTAAACAATTATTTCAACTGAAAATAACCCTAAAAATTCTGTATGCATAAGAAAGCCTGCACATTACATGACTCCAATAAATGAAAGCAAAAATTAAAATAGATCCTTAATATTATTTTGAATTATAAAGTCATTAAAAAAAGAAAAATCATCTACAATTAATGAAGATGATCCTAATACAAAAAGTGTGATATGCCTTTGCCTAAAAGCAACAATAGCAGTGCTCTCCAGAACCTGTGACAGAGATAATCAGACACCTTCCATTTTAGATAATTTGGTGTAATGTTTAACCACTGAACCATTCTGATTGTTAAAACATTTAATTAAGAAAGTACTGATACATTAATTATATATGTATATATAATAAGGCTTCTAAATGAATATCTGTATTTATGCAAATGTCCTTGTTGCATCATGAGAAATGAATGTGTCCAGATATTGCCAATTTCCTAAGGGAAGTATGCCAAAATGTGTCATTATAAACAGTATATCATTTAAAATGTTTGTAATGTGGGAAGCAAGTGCCTCTCTTAGAACATAAAAATGTCCTGTTTATTTTATGTAGATGCGCCATTTGTTCCTTATCATTGATATGTCATCCTCTATGAATGATCAAGACTTGAAACCCTCACGCATTATCACCACTTTGAAGGTACATTGTTATTATTTTCATGATGATTATTACCACTTTAAAGTACATTTGTTGTGATCTCTATGAGTATTTAAACAGGATTTCATGCAGTTGGTTTCTTTTTAGATGTTAGTGGCAAACAGCTGTCTTTTATATTTAGCATTTGTATTTTTGCTGATTTTTTTTCTAGAATATCTCAGGCTTGTGATCTTTCAGGGATTGTAGAGGATGGCCGAAAGAGAGGGCAGAGTTTCATTTTTTGAACCACTTTACATGATAATGTACTCAAACACAGTGACCACAGAACACCACAACATTACGAACACTTTGTTACTATTCGTTTCTATAAATGAAATAAAATTAAACACATGCTTCAATTTTGCTTCTTTTTTGTAAGCTGTTAGAACAATTTGTAGAAGAGTATTTTGACCAGAACCCTATCAGCCAGCTTGGAATACTTGTCACCCGAAACAAACGAGCTGAAAAAGTCACAGAACTAGGTGGTAAGTGGACAGTTTCAGTAATTTTGTCTAGGTTAATTGGTAAAAGTGTTATGTCAATAGCACAAGATACATTTTCATGTATCTGACATGTCACACATTATTGTACAGGCAACCCCAGACGTCATATCATCGCTCTTCAAAATTTGGCTGGCAAGCCATGCCAAGGAGAACTATCCTTGCAAAATTCCCTTGAGATGGCTTTGCAGACCCTTAGGTTAGATCTTCATTGTAAACTTCTTTAGTTTTGTTATGGGCTTTCAATAGTGAGTGTCTAAAAAGTGTCTCTTGTGATGATCAACTGGGAAACCTTAAAGATTAAAAAAAAAAATTGAAAGGCAGATTATTTTCTTTTTCATCAGTTGGCTCGTTATAAAACTATAAGCAGAATGATTCCCATCTATTAAAAATTTTTGTAAATGAACCACTTGTCAGATGCCAGAATAATGATAACAAGTATATGTTCTGGGTAATGAATAGTAAACTAAACAGGTTGTTTCTAATAATGACTCGTATTATTTAATATAATGTCTTACAGTTGTTTGATATTTATTGGATCATCCCATATGCAGTAAATTATAGACTTCTTCACTAACTATTCTTCAGTGCAGATTTTTTGCCATTTTCAGACACATGCCTAGTCATGTGAGCCGTGAAGTGCTTTTGCTCACTGGCAGTCTGACTACTTGTGACCCAGGTGACATTCATACCACAGTCAAGGTAACTGACATGCCCGTCTTTAATCAGAGAAAAAGAGTAGACTGTAGAGGCTTAGTTTAGAGTGTTTACCTTCAAAGACAGTAATCTTTAATGTTTCAGACACTTGCAGAAAATAATATACGCTGTTCTGTGATTGGCCTCTCAGCTGAAATCAGAGTGTACAAAAAGCTGTGTCAGATGACCTGTGGTAGGTACCTGCATGTGATTATGAAATTGTTTTAACCAAAGTCAGACATTAAACTATAAAAGTGAAACCAAGTATCTTTACCAGGCAGTGTGATAAAAGAAAGATCCTTCCTATGAATCTGTCAAGCATAGAATTCCTGATCTCTTGGATGGTTCATTGTCACTGTTGATACTTTTGTCAGTTTTTCCATGACAGTGTTTTTCACAGTGTTATTAATAATACCCTTTATTTGATGACTTTTTTTTTTTTTTTTTTGAGGGGGAGGGAGTATGGCTTTTTCAACTAAGCTAAAGTACAACAATTTTAGCTTCTGCCCACAATTCTTTTTTTTTAAACATTAACATAACATTTAAATCCCACGATGGCATTTAGATGAAGGTTAAATTATAGTCTACCTTTAGGTGAGAACTTTATATGTAAAATGTTATAAAATTTTTGGAATAGGGAAATATTTATTTTATGATGGTTTTGAGGAACTCGTACATAAAAAACAGACTAGTCTGCATTCATGTTATCATTGAACTTTCTAAGAATTTATTTTGAGAAAGAGCTACATAACAAGAATTGTACAAAATTTTCAGGCCAGTACAATGTTATCCTTGATGAATGTCATTTTAAAGACCTATTGAAGCAGCATGTGACACCACCTCCTGCCACAGTAAGTATATTTACACATACACATGTTCAAGGGCATGTATGCACCCTCACTCATTCACATTCATGCTCCCATGTGAGCTGATGAAACAGGTTAGGGATAAACTGATAAGGGTGGAGGAGGGAAGTGAAGAGTAGGGAGCAGGTATAAATTATAAAAAAAGGAATCAGCTTATTTATTCAATTACATAGAAGTCCTAGTGTGACACCCATGACCATGCAAACATTTATATATCTCAATGCCTATCATATTGTAACCGATGTCTATACTTGATCTGTGCAGGCTAATACAGAATCATCTTTAATCAAAATGGGTATGTTTTCTCACTTTTTCTTACCAGGTGACATAGTTACTTAGGAGGATCACATATCAGTTCCTTAATTGCTTATGGGATAATTTCTCAACAGTGAATGTTTTATTTCATGCTTTTCCTAAAAGAAGTGAATTAGTTGATTAATAAATCTGAAAGGAGAATCCAGAGAAAAAGTGCCTGAGGTGGCTGCTCTGGATATCATACAGAGAACACAGAATCAACGACTGTATGAAACAAGATTACCACACTTATTGGACACCAGGAACCTCTACTTTCAGCAGCCAAGTGACATAAGCTGGTCTTCTTTGACCATCTGACCCCTACTATATAATGGGAAAATAATTCATGATTACAATTAATGATAAATGCAAGAGGCCCAGAAAGGTCCTCTGCCTCGGGGCCTGTGCTGGCTCTCAGCGGCCCTGCTTCCAGGAAACAAACTCCCTTGTCTTAGGCAGAAACTCCAAGAGATGACCAGAAAGCAGCAAGTAGTCCTGCAATGGACACCAACCCACTGTGAAATCCCAAGGAACAAGACAGCAAATCGATTTGCCAAACCTCAGTCCGGACAACAACTTGATATCAGCATCATCTACAAGAAAAATACTTTTGTGAAGACAATGTGACCTACACATTATATACTGTCACTAAATCTGAATGATTTCCTTTTTTTCAAGAGATGGACTCATTGATATGCACAGAAGGTTAAAACTGTGACATCAAAGGACATTAACAGTTTATTTAGTGGGAGATCTGAGATCATATCCATGTACTTTAGTGGCATGAAAATTTTGACCTTTTTTTCTGAGCAAGTCAAGGTTGACAGCTCACATCTTAATAATAGAAATAGATTATGCACTCCGGTTTGGAAGACTTAGTACCTAATTATGAAAGCCCAATTATTTGGGAAATGGTTGTGGTAAAACAGTTTATACTCTGATTAGTCTGTTTTGAAATGGATCATTATTTTGCTAAAGGTTTTCCACATCATTCACTCTCTTCTGGGAAAGGAACAGAAGAAATAGCATCCATGTGTATGTGGTGAGAGTCCTTTTTATATGGTTTCTTTCTTCATAACCTGTATCAGTTGAGTATCACATTTCATTTTTTATACGCAGGTGTATTAGTAATGAAAAGTCTATAGTCTCTTAGTGCTAAATTATCACTAGCTTCTGAATGTTCTAGAGTTTTGTTTGTTTTTTTTTTGTTTTTTTGTTTGCTCCTTTCTAGCTGTTCATGGTGTGACATTGTAATAATTTTGTACTATTACATTGTAATATGTAATATTAATACATGTAATATTGTCTGTCATATTAGTATTTTGTATATTTGGGTGTTATAGGTCCCGTAGTGTGCAGCCTGTTTTTACATTTAAGTTTCTTGTTTCAAGCCTGAATTATTAGCATTCTGATATAGCAGTGGGATTAGGATATGTGTTATTTATATCTAAGTGAATATCACTATGATCTTTGATAATAAAGAAGCAAGCTTTGGCAGTTTTTATTACATTGATATGTCACCTGTTATTAATTGTGAACAAACTACTACCCACTTTTTTTTTCTTTGATAAGTTTGGAAAATATTGTACAAAGAAGACCTTATAAGGTAAACATTATTGTGCATTCTGTTCAACTTGAATGTTTTCAGCCACCTGGACAGCAAAACATTACAAGGATTTGGTAGCAGTGGGTACTTTTGTCCTCAGTGCAAGAGTAAATATTGCGAGTTGCCCATAGAGTGCAATGTCTGTGGTAAGTAATGATTGATAGAGTAGTGTGTTATTGTTTGTTTCACAATTTTTTGAAGATGATTCTATCTGCACATGGAATTTATGTTTTAGGCCCCTATGGTTATTTTTGTAATTAATGGGTTTTTTCCTTTCAGTTATATAGAGTGCACCTCTCTCTCTCTGGCAGGTTTAGTGCACTTTACATAAACAACAGCACACAATTGGATGCAATATACTAATATAGACATGGTAAGGACACACACACACAAAACACAATACCGCTTAGCGAAGACATAAAATGGCTATCTGCTCTCATCATCCTGATGTAGCCCCACAAAATGGATAAGATGATTGAAGTCATTTTGCAACACTTTTGACCTATGTGAGTTACTGTGGAGGCCATACAAACAACTATTAATATAAGCTGGGCTGTCCTTGCTAGTTCTGTCTTCACTCTCGCCCTCTCTACATTTTTTTTTCTTTCCACCGTATCTGCTCTTGTTTCTCCTTTTTTACTGATTGAATGTGTTTTAAGAATGAACAATGTCTGAATGATATGTCTGTGGTAATGTCATGTACATGGCTTGTATAGCGCCTTATCCTCCCCTGTGGACAAGCTCAAGGTGCTCCGCAGCTAACCCTGCTTATTGAATTTTAAAAAAACCTATTTTATATTGACAGAGAAAATTTGTTTTTTTAAGCCAGAAAGAGTGAGTTTTAAGATGCTGATTGTCAGAAATGAGGGAACTAATTACGATTGCTTTGCAGTTATTCTGAAGAAATCAAATGTTACATATTTTCATTTTGTTTATATTTTCTTTTCAGGATTGACTTTAGTTTCAGCACCCCATCTTGCACGATCTTACCACCATCTGTTCCCTCCTGAGCCATTCAGAGAACTGCTTACAGCAGACATCATGACTGATGGAAATGTGTAAGGAATTTTCTTTCTTTTTTTTTTTTAATTTTTTTTTAAGATTGCTACTGATTTGCAACTTGGATCAGTTAATTCTGAGGTCCTTTTAGCCATGGCTAGAATTGTAAAATAGACAATTGAATACTGACATCTTCATATGCCTCCCCACCATTTTCTTTCTGCTCATTTCTTTTCACATCATTTACTTACATTTGCATAACCATTACAATAATTTTCAAAATGGATTTAGCAATTTAAAATGATTCACCTGCTTTCTTGATACTTATTATAGGTACTGTTATGCATGCCAGATCCAGATCCTTGATCCACAGGTAACTTAATACTTTTTTATGCTTACTATACATAAATTCAGCTTTTGTACAATTCTTTTTTTTAAGTGTCAATATTAGATAAGCATCAATTTAATCAGTTCCAACAAAGTATATTTTTTCATCTCAAGGCAAAAGTTATGCCTAAGCAAATTCATTTTGCTTGCATATAATTATTTACACGGTGGTAAAAGAATATTTTGCTGTAACTTGTAACACACTTATCAGATTAATTAGTGATTTCTTTTCTCTTTTCAGGTTTATCAGTGCGAACATTGTCAACAGCTATTTTGTCTGGATTGTGACCTTTTCACACATGAAACGCTTCACTCTTGTCCTGGGTGTGCAAGCCTACGAAGTCTGCAAGCAGCACCTAGACTTAACATTTCTTAGCCCCCATTTCCCTGAAAGATCAGTAAACAGACTTTTAGCCCTTTGATTTTGTTTTTTGTTTTTTGCTTTTTTAAGAGGATCGTTTTCATGAAACATAAAATATATCCTGTTTATGTTGATATGAGCACATATCTTTGTTACACAAACTGAGAAAAGCATGTTCATTGAATTTACACTTGCACATTTTTTCTGGTAATATTTGAAAGAAAAGAAAAATGCACATAAACACACTGCTTATATCTTTTAGTGGTACAGCATAAAAAGGTATGGTCTGACAGTGTATTACAAAATGTAACTTTTCAATATGCTTAATAAAAGAAGTGAGAAGATTATGACCATCAGCTGCAAGTTAGCTGACTATACTAGCAGAAATTGTCCATGGGGCACCCAATATTGTAGTGGTTAAAACACTCACTTGTCACCATTGCAGTGAAAAAATCAGTAATCAGATCTTGTCTCTTGTCTCAAGATCACGTGAACCAAGTGTACAGACAGGCCCAGCAAAGTCGGTACCTTTTGAGAAAACTCCGCAGCTTCAACGTCATCTCTAGAGGGCTGGAGACTGTTTACAGGTCTCTTGTTGAGAGCATCCTCACATTTAACATCACCGCCTTGTATGGTCACCTCCTCGTCAAAGACAAGGCAAGGCTGACCAGAGCCATCCACCAGGCAAATAAAATTACTGGTACACTATTACTGTCACTTTCTGACCTGTATCTCCATGCTATCAGAAGGATGGCACAACACCTGAGACCAAACACACCCTCTCCATCCCAACTTTCAGCTGTTGCTCTCAGGCGGGCACTACAAAGTGCCACGTGCACGAGAAACTGCCTACCAGAGGCCCATCACCATCCTAAATAAAAAACACAAGGACTCGTATAGGTCTGCCATACTGCCTGGCATCCTCCGTTGGAGATTCCCATTCATGTGTGAGAAGGTGTAGGTATGGGTGTGTGATGAATGTCTTGGTATGCATGTCTGTCATTGTGTTGTGTAAAGAAAAATTTCTGTCTGGAACTTCCTCAGACAGACAAAGTTTTATTTTATTTTGCATTTATGCTCAGACCTCGAGGAGCTGTCGATTCTTGCTAGGTCGTTGGGTCTGGTTACAGTTAAGTTTAGGCTGACTGGCGTTGGTCCGGGCAATAGTTGTTCTGGGGGAGGGGGAAAGTATAGTTGCAAACGCTGAACCAGATGCCTGTCGCTTAAATCTCAATCTTTACACGGACGTATAAAGAGATATTCGTGATCTTTCGATGTGAACACAGAGAATAGACAGCACATTTGATCATTACCACATATCATTATTAAAGGATATGTGACTATAGTGAATCACATCATGGACGTGTATATACGAGGTTCGTGATCTCACACTGTTTTGTAGAAAAGTATTATGCGCATACACATAAAACACAAGGATACATTCAAGCAAGATTTACGCCGCTGTTAATTCTTCTCTGTATGGTAATTACATGTTTGGTTTTTTCTTCTCTCTCTCTCTTGCTTAAACTATAAATTGAAAGAAGGGAGAGTACAGATAATTTAAGGTATAATTAAGGCACGTAGATCCTGTCAGGGTATATATAGTTATATTAACTTCCCTAGGGCAAGATTAACAGCAGAGATCATAGATCATAGAAGTCTAGCTGTGATCAACAGATTGAGGATGGATTTGATAGAAGTCGATATGTGGATAGAGGCTGTCCTTCCTTGTTTACGCCATGCGACTTCTGAACGCAAATGTGTGATAGTGCATGTACATCACAGAGTCCCGAATTATAAATTATATATGGTAAGTGTTTGGTGGCTTGGGTATGAATGTGTTATGGTATTGTTACTGTTGTGCGGTGTAGTTAGAGCTCTATAATTAAATTGTCATCTGGGATAAATTCATATCTTAAGGAAAAGAGAACGCAAAAAACAAATAAATAAAAATAATAAAAATTAAAGGCTTTGAATTCGGTCACTTCTCCTCGTTTTTACCAAAATTAACTTTTTCAATTGTAGACTAAAGAAGGCTAGTTATTGAAGATACGTAAATTTTAGTTAGTAATTTATAGCAGTAGACCAAAAAAAAAAAAAAAACCTTCTTGAACTGGAAGTTACTAATTTTTTTTAAAATGGGACTCTAGATCTAGACGATGCAACGTGAATATCCATTAACAGAAAAGAATAAAGGGAAGGCAGTCGGTACTCCCGCAAAAGAGTTAAAAGTAGCTTCCCTTGTGTACGCATATGTATCAACGATGTAAAACTTCGTATCTGCTTTTTCGAAGAGATCTTATGGTATAAATCATCTCAAATGTTAATGCACTTAAAATTCATTAAAACCTTTGAAGGAATTAATTCAAAACTTTATGTTGTACCAGTGATCAGGAAATGTTTCTAGAATACGTTTTTTCCCCTTGTCTTTCGCTAGTAAGATACCAGACAAGATGTCGGGGAACAACAAACGGGTGACGTTTGCGCCTACAGTTATTTTGGCCTACACAGACATCACTGCAGCAGCAAGGTCTTTCACCCTTTATTTTTTAAATGCTTGTTTAGGTATAGCATGCTGTCCTTGAAAACAAATTCACATATTATCTACTAACAATGAATAGCGATGAAAAAAAAAAAAGGGAGCAGAGAAGGTGAGCGTTCATAGCACGGTGCACATGTATGACAAAAGCTTGTGCATGCACATATTTTTCATGTTTCCACGGATTGTGTATTTTGCATGTGTATGCGCGCGCTTATGTGTGTATGTGACAATAGATTTATCACTTAGCTATTGCTACCTCACCCCTACCCGACTCCAATCTCTTCCACATGCATGCACTCTCTCCGGTGCACCCCCCCCCCCACATTTCACCACACACACAAAGAGCGAGCACGCAGATGGATGAGAGAAATTGATAATCACACAATATTAGGAAAATATAGATGGTTGTGACAAAAGTATAATCAATGAATAGTGTTTACTTCTAATGTGTCATGTTCTTTAGAGGGACCTATACACAAGATATAAAAGTCTCTGATTTGGGCATTTCTGCCTCAAAACGTTTTTCTATACATGCAAAAGCAAAGAACGTTTATAAGAAGAATACACAAATCCATACATGCTTATAGTAAACAATATTACAGAGTCATTTAGTGAATGGTTCATGTACACATACACCAATAATTAAGTATTTGAGCAGATAATTACATCTATATAGCCACATGTTTGCGTGCAATTTTCTAATTATCTTTTTATTTAGGCATATCTGCAGACATTTATGAATCAGTCTTTTCATCCCGTGTTTGCATGCACTTTCTTATTTGCAGTAGAGCTGTCTTTGGTTTGGAAGAAAAAGATGCTGTTTATGAAACAATTGATCTGCCTACACTAGAAGGTGCACCACCAGCTTGCATTCATGGGGCAGAGGCCAAACCTGAAAATGCTCCAATGGATCCCATACAAATCATCAACTGCAAATTTGATCAGAGCAAAATGCCAAAGGTGAGGATGCTGGCACATTGTTATTTAATAACCTATTAAAATATATTTGTCAAATCATATCACTTGGCTGCTAAGAAGCATAAAAAAGTATTTATAGTGGTATGCTGAAAAGTGGGTTGAAGTAGCAAAACATTAAGTCCCCATAATGAATAAACATCTTCAAATTTCCTTGGGAACTTGGAAGAAGTGCTGCTTTTTATTTTGGAGAAAGGTTGGTAGTGTAGTAGGTTGGATATAACAAGGAAAAGGGCACATAGGAATGGAAAGTAATGGTCAGAAGCCCAACAGGACTTTACAGGAACAGAGATGAAGACGTTGATTTAGGTTATTTAGAGAAATTAAAACTTTTTCCCCAGTTTGTTCATCTGCTGTATGATTAGTCACCAGACTGAAAAAATACACATTGACCCAATTTATCTAGATGATGTTTTGTCAGACATGAGATAATGCTGTGATCTGAGGGCAGTTCATCTTCAAATTCACATGCTTAACAATATTAATTTATAAATTTTTTTTTTGCAAAGTCCTGTTGTGTTATCAAAATGTATCAAAGCCCCATTTGATTGATATCAATTCTTTTGTATCACTAGTTCACCTTTATCATCATCAACACCTACATGGTTGATGAGAAGAGTCATTTTGTTGCCAGACGGATTGTGGAGCTGTGTGCAGACAGGTACTGCATAATTCCATTTTTCAATGCAGTTAACACTCAGCATGTGACCAGTGCTTGGCTGCTGGGCCAAAAATTCTTGATATCTGGCATGAGGGGTTTAAGATTTTGGATTTTTAAAACTTCTTAGCATTTGCTCATTGTGTTCTTTTGTTTTTAGTTTGAAGAATATATTATTGTCGATTAAGACAACAAATGTTGCAATTGTTAACCAAATTAAGACAGTTTTACCCACGAATGAATTGCCGATGCCAATGAATAGAGTAGAGTTTACTGATGAACTTGCAATTTGTTAGAAATAGGGGGAGAAAAAGCATAACATAGGTAAATTAATAAACATAAAATTTGAAGAATAGAAAGGCTAGAGTTCTAACTGTAATAAGCTTGCCTTGTTACGATGTGTGTTATAGTATATTTAAAATTATTACTCCACAAGGTCTTTAATATGATAGTTGGTTAATATTACTCAACTGCATCCTACTCCACAACATTTAAACATTTTTCTAAATGTTAGGGGCTGCCATGTGAATGTGGTAGAGGAGAACAATTGGATTTATGGATTAAAAAAAAATTATTTGGTTTGTGGAACAGTGTTGAATCCTTAGTTTTAAAGCATGTAAGTGAAAACGTCAATAAAGCTGTGTATTGAATTAAAGACTGTTGTCTTTTCAAATTATAGGATATATAAGTCGGTAACCTGGCAAGGAAGAAAACTTTCACTAGATATGTTAATTAAAGTGTTTATTTTCAGTGGTGTGCTTAACCTCGTAGTGCTGAGCAGTCAGAGACTTGACATCAAAGGGCCAGTTCACAGGTTGTATGAAAATGTCTTCTGTGGAATGACCCCAGGTCAGTAGCATCATTAGCTGGGCCACATTAAATTGTTAAATGTAAAAGATTTTGTGTATTTGAAGTACGTGTTTGCATGTGAGTGTGTGTTTTTAACAGAAAAGTGGGAACTATAGAGATCAAGTGATGATTACAATGTTAAAAGGCAGCAAATTGCCTGTTCCGTAACAGGTAAGATCCTTCCTGTCTTGGATCTTTTACCTTTTTGCATTCTGCTTTTACTGTAATCACAAAAGATAATAAATGTAATTGCTTCTGATAACTTTTACATCTTACCATATGTTCAGTTATCTTTGACTTAGTCTTATTGAAAAACTAAATTTAAAAATGGTGTTCTTGGTGTTGCCTTTAGAAATAACTTGCTAAAGTTGTTTCATTTTGTTTTTTATAGTGTTAAAAAAAAACATTAGACTGGCCATAATTCTTGTTTCAGTAACACAGAGACCTGGTTTACCAGGTGACATCTTGATCTCAGATGCTTTTCTCAACAATCTTATTCAAATTTGCAGCGTAAGTAAACATTCCCGTTTTTGCAGGTTTTTTTTTTGGTGTGTTCTGGCACAGTTTTGATGACATCTCTTTATTCAGATTTATGCTTGCAAATATTATTCTTTAAGTATGTCATTTCAGGATTACTTATTAAGTACAACATCATTTTTTGAAACCACAATGGATATGAACTGTCATAATTCTGAAAACTGTACGACAAGAATGTCTGCATATCTGATGAGTAGACAAATTGACATTTCCTCCTTTCTGTTTTTGTGGTGAAAACGACATCTTTCATGAATGAAGGTGGAATGGCAGCCATTTACCTGTCTGACAGCACCAGCTCACAGAATAGGTCCTGGACAAGCCAACAATGAAGATGGATCTCTTCAGGTATGGCATTACTCATGAAATACTGTGTCTGACAATTTTTCATTCTTGAGATTCAGCATCAGGCTACGATTAACTTAGATACAACTTAAGTTTGAACTGATTTTTCCCTTCTGGTGTTCTTCACCTGCATTAGTCTGTCACACACAGCATGCACTTGAAGCAAATGTATTTTTGGACATCATCATTGCCAAGCACAACGGATTAAGATTTGTGCTTATTTAGTTTGATAACTGGTCCTTATTTGTGTCAAATGGGACTTTTCGTGTTTTCAGCTGGTACAGCTCTTTCAGAGCACCATTGCAGAATTCAGTGGCCTGCAATTTTCTGACAAACTGAGCAGTTCTTTGGTATGTTTCAGCAGATTTTTTGAAAGCTATACAGAATTGTGACTGGATTTACATTTCAAATATTTTCTTCATGTATTATTGCAACACATTTTTTTGTCGTTGTTTTAGTATTCTGGACTAGGATAGGATTATGCCATGTAAAATCAAATGATTGAAGAAACAGGCAGATTTATTCATTGAGAAGATATTGAGAGTTTATTTCTTTCCATGAGGGGTGGTATTATTCAGTTATAGAGCTTTGAACACTTAAGTGCTTCTCTCCACCGTTTGTTTGTGCTCGTGTGCATGTTTGTCTTTCTGCTTGCAGATGTACAAAGGTCCTCTTGAGGATGTCGTTCCAGCATCATTGATGTATGCCTAAATCTGAATTGCACTATAATGAGGTTTCTCAGATAAGTGCAGTAACATGTAGCCAGTAATAAGACAAAGCAATCCAACGTCTTGTTTGGCAGGTAACTCACTAGTATTGACATTTACCTGTCCAAAACGTTTAGGAGTGGCCTTCAGCTGTTTTGTCTTAATCTCCTTGTATATACTGTTATTGATGGTTGCCTTTCTGCACCATATAGACTTGTACTGGCTGTCCTGTAGTGTGTGGAACACAGCAGCTTAATCCCAGTTTTTGTTGAAGATATATTACTTTATCATTTTTTTTTATTTATTTATTTTTTTTTTTTTGCATTGTTGTTTACGAAGGTTTGAGATTCAAAACAACCTCTGGTTTATGGTGAATCAGACTTTTGCAAAACAATCACTGTCTTGGAACAAAGCGTTCAGCTCTGTTGACAGGAAGGATGAATTATTTAGTGCTGTATAAGATGCATTTTGTCTTGATACAGGAGCAGTATCAAGTGATGAAAACAATGAAATAAATATTGATTTACATACAAATATTATTTGAAGCTGCATGACTTAAGTGGAGTAGGGAGCAGAGTGGAGTTTGCTTGTTTTACTTTTGGAAACATTGTGTACCTAAATCTAAACATTGTTTGAGTGCTTTTCTGGTTTTTATTTCTTACGCCAAGTACAAGAGCTTACTGATGATACATATTCTTGAAATACTAACATGTAAACTAGACATTTTAGAAGTATCAAAAGCGTAAATACATTTTGCACACAATACAGATACAATTGCATTTATGCTCACCAAAAATTTTACAGAAGCATCTTTTTTAATGTATAAATTATTTTTATGTCAATTCTGTGACAAATGTGACTGAAAACTTGTAATAATCTGGTGCTCTATGAAACTAAAATTATGTTTAAATAAGTTTTAGAAAAGGGGAAAAATTATTAGACACATGTATAAATATTCTCTGTCTTGCATTTTCACCTCAGCAAAGTATTTTTAGCTGTAATGTAAACATCTCCAGATTACAAAAATAAACACATTTTAACTCACAAAATATTGTCTATATGTGCTCTTGTGTTTGTATATGAAAGGGAATTAAAGTATTGTTTTGTGAATATCACAGTACATGGCAGCATTGTGGAAGTGACAGTAAACCACTTCATTCTTCCTAATCACAATATACATATGTAGAACACTCCTCCACTGTATCAAATTAACAACGTTGTATGGTGGATCTCAGAAACGCAGGGCGGTCTGGTGGCACAACGGTTGGTGCCTGTCACCAATACAGTGAGGGTTGTCCTGGGTTCAGCATTTTACTTGGCCAGGCTGTTCTTTCTCTGCTTGTGGCATCTGTTTACAGTACTAGCTGCCTTGCCATGATATAGCTTTAGTTGCTGGCTTGGTGTAAAACACCAATTTCCCCCCTCCCCTCCACTCAGAACTGTAACCTGGCAGCCATCCAAATGGTATCCTGGTGACTGTCATGCCACTGCCAGCATATTAGAATTAAGATTGACAACAATAAACTAAGCCTGCTTCTGCCAGCAGCAGGGTGTCGTCCTTATCAAAATCTAAACCTAACTGGTTGATCACAAACACCATGGAACAGATTTGATCACATTTGCATTTGCAACCCATAAATGAAAGAATAACTTGTCTGTCCTAATCTTCACTTTGACAAGATCTTTCTCATGCTAGATGATGCCAGTGACACCCCTGGCAATCCCTGGATCTCTCTACCCACCACAAAATGATACGTCCCAGAACCTAATAGATGTCAAGGGTGGATGTTTGAAATGTTGGCTGTGTCTAGGACAAAGCACTGAAAGGGGAAACACACCCCTCTTTTGTCATTATTTACCTTCCCTGATGAATCTTGTACCCACTGCTGCTGGATGGGTAGAGAGAGTTTTCCAGGTAGCAACCTGCTCTAAAACTGAGCACACTAACCACTAGGGTACAGAAGCAGAATAAACTTTGGGTCATTCTATATAGATTTGATTTTATTATTTTTTAATTTTTATTTCTTATTGTTATCTTCCTAGGGCAGTACATTAATTTTAATATACTAATGATGTGAAGACCCTAGTTATTTTGTTGGTAATAGTTTGTAAGGGTTCATGATTCCCTTGGGATCTATTAGGTTCTTGACCATCTTCATCAGGGAAACAGCAGATGTAGATTTGCTGTGGTATATGAAATCCTTTTTCCTAAAGCCCAAACCGTGCTCTGCACTGACACAACCTTTGTGCTTGGTCACCAAGTCATAAAAGTATGGTTCAATAAGATCCATCGTTTCCTGGCTGTATACAGGGGATGTGACATTGAAATGAAGGTTTCCTGTAAAAGCCACAAGTGATGCTAAAAATGCATCATAAACACACTTCAGTTAAAAATTATAAGGGCATTAGTCAAAACAGTGTTAGGGGAAAATTACTCAAGAAAAACATACTGCCCATAGTGAAATCTTGAATAGTTTAAACAAGATCCATCAATATTATAAAAGTGCTGAGCTGAAATGACTTTGTTTCTTTAATCTTTCTTTATCTAAAATCACACGTTTTCCCTTTTTTTTTAATATTTAATGATAAGTTTTTCTCATGCTTGAAACATACTCTTTCTTTTACATGAAACCACTTTAACAGTATGTAGATGTATACAAAAGAGTGGATTAATAATATTTTCAAACAAAGAATCATGATTCTTACCATCACCAACATGGCCATATGCAACTACATGTGTTGCAGCCCCCTCCAAACGTTTTCTCATCTCCTCTACAACGTCATACCAAACTGACAGCGGAAGTGACACATCATATTTATAGCAATAGCCATCACAAAGCAAGCCTTCTGCTAGTCTTTCTCGTAATGACCATACTGCCTAAAACAAAAAGGAAAAAAAACCCCAATGGCTAAGGTTTTGAAAGTGATCTTCACATTTAAATAAAATACTGCTTCGTTGATAAAATTGTTTGCCCAAACAAACAAGTGTTATCTTCAGTGGAGTAGTTATGAAGCAAGAGTAAAATATTTCCCCAGTGGAAAATGGGAAATTCATGAAAAAGCATCTGGTTTTTAAAGTTATAAAGCGATATCTAGACCCTGCAGATACTACTCCATGTTTAACACAGAGCACCTTGGCTACTGCTTTATAACTACAGCTCCAGGGCAATTTTGAAAACAAGATGCATGTGCCCCATGGCACAGATTTACCCTCATTTCATAACTGCTGCTGGTGAATGTTAAACTGGGGTGAACAGGTGATCTGTCTTCCCATACAGGTGACTCACCTAGCATGTCATAAATATTACCATAGACAAGATAACCCACGACAAGTTAAAACTAAATGACGAAAAAACAGCTTTTATTTTTTTCAGTGAGAAGAGCCAGAGTTTACCCTTTACTACCTGTCTCTGTTCGGGTAGGCGATGCCAATGTTCCTTTTGTTACTCTACATGTAACTTAGGTTACATAATGTTTGCTGACACGTCTCTTGTTAAGCATGCTTCTTACATCTGTCATTCTGCATACTATGAGCTCTGGAAGATCAGCTCCATTTACCATACTCTGTCCATCTCAACTATCAAAATTATCACCTGCTCATTTGTTTGACTACTGCAACTCTTCTTGCTGGCTGTCCTCAATACCTATTCACAAGCTTCAGAAAGTCCAGAACACAGCTGCTTGTCTCGTTTTCCAGACTCACAATCTGAACATGTCACACCATTTCTTCACTCTCTGCATTGGCTACCAGTTAAAGCGAGAATAGACTACAAGCTCTCAGCTCCATGCTATGGATTCTTTGAAGGCTCCTCCCCCACTACTTTACTGTAATCTTGTCTGTCCACACTCCTGTCCGAAACCTTTGCTCCTCATCAGTCTCCTGCATTCTATCCCTCCCTCCCACAAAGACAGTCACATACGGACAATGGACATTCTTCCTGCGTGCTGTTAGCCAGTGGAACTCTCTTCCACATCACATTTGCCACTCAGACTCCAAGGCTAAATTCAAAAGGTCTCTGAAAACATATCTGTTTACAAAGTTCTATCCCTAAATTACTATTTTTAACTCCCTTACAATACTCTCGGTTATGTTGTTTATAGCATCTATATCCCATTCATACCTTTATCCACTGCTTTACCTTCTGCTCTTGTACTACATCTCTTTGTTGTTCAGTGTCTCTATACGTACCTCACCATCCACTGTCTGTTATCGTTCATTCATCATGACTGATCTGCGCAGAGAGTGCGATATCTAGGTTGTAATGCTGTGTGTTATCTTTTTCTTGTTCCTATTCACCCCCAGTAGCGCATAGGGCTGCAACTACACAACACCATCGGATCCGGTTCTTGGCGTCCCTGTCCAGTTAGGACCATGTCATGCCAGCTGCCTCCGCCTTGCTGTGAACCGATCTCCGCCATGTCTATCTAGGTCTCCCAATCCTGCGCTTTGCCTGTGGGTTCCAGCCCAGAGGTTGTCTTGTTAAATTGTCGTCCGGCTTTCACAAGGTGACCCAGCCCCACTCCCACTTCTTGATGTCTTGGCTGGCAGGTTTTTGGTTGGTTCGCTCCCACAACTCTGTATTGGAGATCTTCTTGGGCCATCTGATGTTGAGGATGTGGCGAAGACATCTGTTTATGTCTGAATCTTGTTGATGATGGTGTTAGTACACACGCCATGTCTCAGATCCATATAGAAGAAGTGACTTTAATCTTAGTGTGTAGAGATAATGCCTTGGAGTTCTAGATAGGTCGCAGGGTGTGGAATGCAAGCCTCGCTTTATTTCTTTGGCTGCTTTCATCTTACATCTGTGTGTATTATTATTGTTATAACTGAGCCCCTCAGTGATTTCACCAAGGTCATATTACCATGAAAAGGGAATATATTATCTTTTTTGTAGGACGAGGACTAAATCAACTCACCTGGATTTTGGATTCGTCTGTAGCCAGTGTCCCATCTGTTATTTGCCCACTATTCAGCAGGGTTTCAAGCAATGATGATATCTTTTCTTCATCATGGTCCTTGTTGGAGCCTGAAGTTTCAATAAGAGCATAGAAGCGACTGGATGTTATTGGATTCGAAAGCTTTAGGTTTTCTGTCACCATTTCCATTGATTCCCTGTCCATCAATTCAAAGGCTGACAGAATTTCTCCAAGATGAACTTTGGCTTTTTTGAATATATTCATCACACCTTTAAAAGTTGGAACACCTGGGAAAAATTAAAAGCATAAATAATGAATAGCTAACTAAATGCTCTTTGTATTTATGTGAAGTATAAAATACAGTAAAATATATGCAACATCTATACTTTTTCTGCGTAACCCAGAGGAGTCATGCACATGTGCCAAGACATGAACAACTTGTGATCTAGAGAATAAAATCCATTCTTTTGCAAACATAATGTAACCAATTATACAAATTAAAAAAAACAACAACCCTAGATGCAGCAGCCTACCAAGCAAGGCAACATTGACAGCATTGGGCTGCTGAGGACATAATATGGAGGCAGCAGTGATGATTCCCAGGGTACCTTCTGACCCTACGAAAAGCTGTTTTAGATCATATCCTGTGTTGTCTTTGCGAAGAGTTGACAAACAATCCAGTATTTCCCCATTTGGAAGCACCTTTAGAAATAAATGTTAAAGAACTCTATAAGTCTTCAAGTAAAAAATAGAGACATGCCCTCTTGTAGTTTGTGACCTCCAACTCTCACAAGAAACTTGAAACAATTGAAACTTTGTAACTATTTCTCACAAATATATATGTATCCACATGGTATAAATTTGTTCATCCATCACAGGCTGATGATAACTGTGACTTCACATACATGCACACAAATTAAGAGATTAGTGTCAGTGGTGAGGGTTTGGAGGTGTCTGATGAAGACAACCTGGGCCCAGAACAGCTTCCCACATATAAAGCATACTTGAGAAAATGGAGTGGGATGATGATGGAGTGGACATTCTAGATTTGCCGGCTGCATATTTCTGTTTTGCTGCCATGAAGCTTCTGGCCTCAGCTACATTGGGTCCCTGGGTAAAGGCACTATGCCAGGATGGGCAGCTGAGGGTGAGGGCCTCTAAGTTGGCCATATTGATGCCAAGATATTTAGGTGGCTTTGAGGTTGTCTTTATAGTGCTTTTTTTGCCCTCTGTGCACTTGACCTGACACAGCTCTCTACAGAACAGCTGCCTCAGGCATATGTATGATATGTTCAGTCCATCTAATGTGTAATCTCAGAAAAAGGGTGTAGATGCTGCGAATTCAGGCACACCTCTAGACTTCAGTGCTGGGATTTCTATTCTGAACTTAACAATGGCCATAGATTGAACGGTTTGCCATCCATTCAATATCTAATTGCCAGCCCCTCTCTGCAGTTGTGGAAAGCATCCATCATCATGGCTGGGAAGATCATACAGAAAAGTGTTGGGAGAAGCATTCAACCCTGCTTGACACCAGTGGTGATAGGAAAAAGGTCTTGGATTCCTCTTCATTGTTGAGGCCTGTGACCATCATCCTGTGATGCAACTACCAGATGAACAGTGATTGGGCATCAAAACTTCTTTATTATCTTCCAGAAGCCATCCCTCCTGACCATGTCAAAAGCATTGGTCAGGTCAATAAAGGTTGTAAAGAGATTGTGAAGCTTTTCTGCATTTATACAGTCTGGAGACATTGAACTTCCTTGCATTCTTCTGTTCCTGTGGTCAGTCCCATATTCTTTGCTGCTGCTGTTTCAAAAGATGTAGTCAACTGCCAACATGTCAGTTGCCCCGTGTTTCCCTCAGAGCAGTGATACTCACTTTGTTGTGTACTAGCTCCTCAGTGCTGTCCTACTTTCTGGCCTATCTGCTGTGGTGTTGTCAAACAAGGTTGGGACATTTCAAGTTCCAAGGTTTATTGTTTCTTATTTTGTTTAAGTTGCTGTTGGAAATCCCCACCAGCCATGGCATATGATGGAAGCAAAGTATGTTCAGGATACTTTTCTAGCCCCTAACTCAGCCAACATTTTTTTTTTAAGATGTTGCTCAACAGATGTTTTGTTTGTTTTCACTTAATAGTCAGCTTAGTCAGCTGCAGTTGGCAAAATTTACTGCACATCGATTTGTGCTAGCCATAACAGTGTGGAGTCGTTCTTTATCATCTGCTTTGTCAGCTACCTCGACATCTGATATCTGGGCAGCTGAACCCCTACATCTCTCAGGCTCAAACATGTAATCAGTACTTCAAGACCATGCAAACTTTAATATTCTTCCCTGTTGCAGCAAAATATAGTAAGATCTTCTAAGGAATCTGATACACTGGTTCGACCACTGGACATCATTTACATGTGTAGCATGTATTAGAACCAGCTGTGATGTAGCAAATAATTCACACACAGGAGTGAGAATTTGCAAGACTTGCTGACTGAATGTGCAAATAACTTTGAAATTGGATAATAAATAATCAGTTGTGTTTCAGGTGCTCAAATCTACAAAATATATTGTCTCTAACTATCAGAATCTGTTATAACTCAGACCACTCAAGGGGGTCTTCAATAAGAAAACAACCACAGTCAGGTATCTTGTCAGTTTTCCTGAGACCACAATTCTTTCCCAATTCTCCATTCTGACCAATTTTATCACAATAAAGAAAGTTACCATTATTGCTATAAAGAGCAAGTGTAGATGAAATTTACAGAAAATAAGCAGATAAAAAAGTCTCCATCAAAAGCATGTTTGTTTTATTTTAAAACGGCAGTTCAGAATTGGTTGATTTAAGAGAACTCACCACTTCAAGGCCAAGCACATTTCCATGCAATGACCCATATCGAAGGAGCCGCAGTCCCCCAGCATTGGTTGCAAGATTGCCCCCGATGTGACAGCTACCTTTAGCACCAAGATCCAACGGCATAGTGAACCCATACTCTTTAACATAGTCATCAAGTTTTCCAAGCACACAGCCAGCTTGACAAACCAATATTCCTGGAAAAATGTAAATACATGTTTCAGACATGACATTGTACAGCCATTTTTTATTTGCTGAACAGGAGTAATCTGAATATAAAGAAATAGCAAAATGTTTAGGTCAGGCATCTATAACAAGAATACAACAATTTCCTCAGTCTTCCCACCAATGACAAGCAGAAAGACAAATATTTAAGCCAACATATACATAAAAATTGCAATAAACAACAAACTATAATAAATATGTAAAATTAATAGAAAGAATATAAATAATTAGTAAAGACACTACAGTAAAGATAATACAACATAAGTCTGATTGACATAGGTTAATTTTTTAACAATAAAATAAGGAAATTGTGATATAAGATCATGTTGTGATATAAGATCATCAACTTGTGGATGAACATTGACATACACATCCTGCTCACCACTGTGTTCATGCGTCTTAAGTCCTATCATTACTGAAAACCAAAAAGTTATGCAGCTGTGCATGGGCAATCGCACATGACAGCCAAAGAGTTATATAGCTGTGTGTGGATAATTGCACATAACAACCAAATAGAGCTTCCTGGTTTACCTGAAATCCTTGGTGCCTAACCAAATTCCCCCGAAGACATCAACTTTCCAGCTCCTTCCATAAAATCATAACTTAAAAGGATTTTAACTCAACATCCCTCCCCACTTCCTTACCACTTTATCACTTTAACCCTAACACCTAACCCTTATTTATCTCCCCACTGCTATATATAATTCTTACTTTCTGCCTATCCTTCTGTTTCCCAATAACAATAAGCACACACAGGCATGCACACATGTGCAAACATGCATGCAAGCAGCCACACACACAGAAAGAGTAAGGAAAAGAAAGGGAAGGAATAATGAAATAATCTGGAATGAAAAAGCAAAATGTCATGAATAAAACAATGAAAGAACTGCTTGATTAAAAGTATAGAGAAGAGTGGTAAAATGTTATAAATGTTATAAATGTTAGGCATGTACTAGAAGAATAAATACATGAAGTCTTGGAAATGTGTGCAAACTTGATAGCGTGGTTGTTAGTGGCCCCTGCTTTGGAGCAGAAGGTAGATGCAAAGTGCACATGGGCTTCTGATTCAAAAATTGTCCCTGCTCACTTAGTAAAACCTCATTTATATGGGAGAGTAGAAAGTGCCAGGAAGAAAAGGCTATAGATTTTTGTCTTCCACATGACTTGGCTTTTGCATGCCCAGCCCTAGACATGGTGAAATGTTCACTATATCTCTATATGCCCAATAGGTTGTGATCTTTGCTTAAAAAAAAAATTGCTTAAGTGTGAATGAATACTTATGTTACATGCACTTCCATGCATATTCATATATTTATCTTATGACATTATAGAGATCATAGACATCCATAAATTTCTACAAATTGTTTTACGCATTATTTTATGCTTTCTCTCAAATAAATGTCAAATAATTGAGCACCATTCATGCCTCATGCAGCTATTCTTGTCATCTCTTCATATTAATGATGAAAGTAATATTTCCCCATAATATATATAAATAATATATTTATATACTTAACAACACAGCGTTCTGGCTCTTTTTAACAGTCCAAGCATATTAGTAGATAGAAATAGTCAAAACGAGGAGATGAAATAAATTCATCTGAATCAACAGCAGTAGAAAGGGAAAGCATAATCTCACCAGAAACATCATCCATGTTGATGATATTATTCATAAGCTGTGTAGAGATAATGATTTCATCAAAGACTGGTATGCTGCCGCCAACTAGGCCTGTGTTCCCTCCCTGTGGAACCACTGCCAAACGTCTGTCATTGCAGTATCGCAAAACCGCAGCAACTTCCTCTGTTGATTTTGGTCGGACAACCAATTTGCTCGACCCTGAAGCATCAGCAAACATACTAGTAAATTTTGCTTCAATAGTTCAGTATGAAGCAGGACATAAGGTATATCTTGAGGCACGACTACAGAAGAGAGCGTCCCCTTCGATTTATAAAAAACAACAAAATAACAGATACAGAACAGCGTGAGTCATGAAAATGACACTAAAAATAATTGCTGTAAATTACGAAGTAATTTAAAAGAGGAAAATTTTAATGCTGCATTTTTTAGACATTGTTTTGATGCCGTCAGTAGGCTGTCACTGCGCACGAGAAGATGCGAATCACACAGTATACGACATAAAGCATAAACCGCGAAAAGTAACGCTCTAGCAGACGACACAAGCTCTCGAGTTGACGGAGGTGCAAATGGTTGACTCTAGCTGTATGCCTACGCGTTTGTATACGCTCGCGCACGTGTGTTTTACCTCTAAGAGTTTTCATCCAGTCCATGTTATAGCCCTCTAATTCTGAAAGATCGGTAAGAACTCTTCCAGACACCAATCGCTCGATGTTTGCTGCATCTGCGTCTGTCAAAGATGCGAAGTGGCCTCTCTGGAGTCCAGGGTACCGCCTGCTAGTCAACTCTACAAATGCTGCTGAAGAACCAACGGTACGAATAGCCTCTGTTCTCCAAAATCCAGCCATAACACTTGTTCGTCGCAGCAGACATCTGGACAGCTCCATCGCACTGTCTCGAAATACGTATGTTAACATGGTGTTGAAAGTTGGTGCCGAGTAGAATTTGACCTCCTGGGCCAGTCGTCAGAAGAGTGCGCTCCCTTGACTTTTTTGTTATTTTAAAAATAAAAACCCTGGCATTATTTTTTAAAAAGCTATTCAGGAATACGATAATAACTTCCATTTAACATTGTGCTCATAAAAATACAAATGGAGATAAAATGTATCTGTTCATACTAGAAAGGAGCAAGGGGTGAACAAGAGGAACGATAGACAGGTATTGTCAGGTATGAAATATATAAACAATCGATCGATCCCTCCTCAATATCCATTTATCTATTTCACATTATCTGGCGAGCATTTGAGTGCAGTATAAACATGTCTTTGCTGGTACCCGCTCCCTCTATCTCTCTGACACACACACACACAATCTCTTTGGGATAATGTATGAATTATTATGAATAACATTATAAGCCTGGATGATATATGTTTCCTCTATTTAGGTCGAGGACTCGATGTTAAAAAATAAAAATCATTACTGTTGCTTATTCTGTTACTTTTGTAGATAAAGATTTTTCATTTCTCTCTCACACACACACTCTAAATTGTCATCACTCGATCTTGTGATGCTTGTGCAGTAAGGTAGAGTTCAGTAATAGAAGACGCAATTAATGTGTATGGTCGTATGCGATCAGAGTACACCAGTAACTTTAAGAAGACAGAAGTTAATGATAGGCTGATAAATAAGTGTAAATAAAAACGTCACCCCTAAACATCAAGTCTCCTCGAACGTGGAGGGGAGGGGAGATCGAAGTCGTTTTAAGCCGAGCCAAGAACTAATGCGGCGCATCAATCAATGCAGTCGACCATGTAAAGGATTCTGAGATCTTTTATTGAGAACTATATTTCGAAGTTTGAATTAAATATTTTTGAAGTCCTTTTCTCCCGGATGATGCGTGCAGCTAGCAGATGTATTAGCTGTGACCTGACCCCAGTGGGCACAATCTACGCCCAGCACAGTTTGTGCAGAGCTCGCAAGATTGTGGCTGATTCATCTCACCCGGCCAATGTTCTGTCTCGTGCCCTCTGGGGTCAGGCATAGACACGTCCAGCAGGCCACAACTTCCCAGTCGAGAAATATTAATTCTTTGGTGCAGCAAAAGCCTTCCTGCACTCCGCCGTAGCTCGTGTCAGGACCAATAATAGCTGAATGTGTCCCTTTGCAGTGTGAGGGTCATGCATAGTGCACGTGAGAGAGCAGACATACATTTGTGTTTTGGTGTCTATGGTGACTCTGAAATGTGTGGGTAAATGTCTAGTCAATGTTGGCACTGTATGTGTATGTGAAAGAAGGGGAGTGAAGAAGAATGAGCAAGCGAGAAAAAGAGATAGTGTGGATGTTCGGCCAGACCATATGTATGTGTATATGGAGGAGATCTAAGGGGATGTATAAGCAACAGTGCAAGTGTGAGTGCGATTGGTATATTTTGAATAAGTGGCAACCATCATCAAGCCAAATTCCTGGTGTAATGTCACTTAGCAAAAAATTCTTTTGCTACAAGATGTTTTTGTAACTCAGTTACAATTCCAAACATTTGAAACTTTAAGATTCTGCGAGTACTGCTCTTAAATCGAACCTTACGATTCTACAAACAATCAAACAAACAAACAAACAAACAAACAAACAAACAAACAAACAAACAAACGAGTTCAGGTATGGTCATGAATCGCAGTGTACATATTTGAGGTAATTTTTTTCTTTCTTTAAAGGGTAGAAATATTTTATTATATACCTGTGTGTGTGAACTTCTGAACTCTCTTATCATCTCCTGGATATGGGACACGAGGATTCTTACACCAAACATTTGGGAGTGCATTATTTTCCTTCACCCACTTCGATAAAAATATTTAGGTTAAGATTAGTTTTATCGGGCAACATCCAATCAGTATATAACAAATTTTGCAGTGCATTTCCTAAAGCGGAATCTTGGGTCTTGACAGAGGCAATGAAGTTGCTCGATCGTGTCTATCCCAAAACATTCATGCAGCAAACGAACCTCTCAGCGTTGCTTCCCTGCGCACGTGCAGAGTCGGCTGTCTCCATCTCTTGTAATTTTTCATTTCTTGGCCGTCTACACCTATCGAAAGGACATAATAGTTGTAAATATCGCCATAAGTACCATTTGGTCACCGAAGTATGTCATCTTCCCATTCTTTGACTTTAGAATGATAAATTATGGATTTTCCATCACAAATTCGAACAAGCCTTGTATCACGTGTCCAGGAAACTTTATGGGTTAGAAGCAACTAGAATATTTTCAAAAGGCTGTCAACGAAATTACAAGCAAGACAGATGACTGGTGCGTGTCTTTTTTTAAAAAAAATATTTAAACAAATGATTCTACATCAATTATAAAAATTTCAGCAACCAGGTGTCTGAAGAGCGCTGCATGATGTAAAATATACAGATACAACGATCTTTTGAATAATTATTAACACACGATTTTACATCAGTTATTAAATTGTCGGCAGCTAAGTGCATAAAGATCGCTGCATGGTGTTACGTATACAGACCAAAACAAACGTTTAGGGAGAGACCATGTTCCTGATTAATCTCGGCTCAAGTTACATATCAGAGGGGCTCCAGCGTGGTAAGAAGAAAAGGGTTTCTAGGGTTCTGAATTTGAGTTCGCTATACAACAGAATTTGTCAAAAAATTTGATTAACTCCACTTACATATGTCAGTAAGACTTATTTCCCAAAGAATTTATTTTCGGGTCATAAATATTTCATTGCTAACAAAGTTTGTTGAAGAAACACTGACCGACTTCTTAGGAGATGAAATCTGTTGCACAGCTGTTGACTGAAATGAACTGGCAGCATGGGAACCTACGCAGTGACCCCCATGCAAGCTTTATTCAAATACAAGTTCAGTTTACCTTAACCGACAGACGCATAAAATAAGTTTATTCAAAAAATCACCAAAGGGTTGACCTCTTTTGGCGCTAAGGGAAAAATTATTGAATTCAGGCATTCGTGTTACAAAGTTATTTTGCCAGCATCGGAACGAGGGAAGCTTTCCTTGCTATCCTCCCTTCCTATAGAAATAGGGAAAAGAAATCGTTCCTTGAACTCAGCTGAAGGACTCAAGGGAATGATTTACAAGGAGAAGAGGATGGTTCGAAGTCATACTCCTTCTTCTTAGATTGTAAACACTCGATAATGGTGCAACTGCATCTGAAGTTGATACTTGTTTGGTCTAGCACAGCATCTCTCGAGATACGGTCTCAAACATTAAAAATGTACATCGTCGTCCTTTTTGAGAATAGCTGCATTCGCTCAGAAAGGTTCCGTTCCGCATTGTCCCATTTGAATACATTGCAGTAATTCAGGAAACTTGACTTCTGAGATAAATCTAGGGAAACTTTATTTGACACCTTCTCCAGTTGTGAGGAGTTTTGCCAAGAAACTTATGATGCGTATGTCGTAGGATCCTGCGAAATGGATAGCAGCATAATAGGATGTAAATCAGCATAATAACGCGTGTGTCTCTTCATATTCTCTTTGTCTCCACAGGCGGTCTGGGAACACAAAGAATGGACCCAGTCACTGGTGAGTCACACACTCTTCCAGAAAATAAAAAATCAGTAAAAAGTGCCAGAACTACAGACCCTAAGCCTAATAAGCCTCCAAGCAAAATCATGCTGAAGGTAATACAGAATCGCATCAGCACTCCCAGACAGCAAGGACAGACAGTTCGAACGCACATGAAACTGAAACAGGCACTGACAAAAGTAAATTCGTGGTTATTGTGAACGGCAAAACAGATATCTTCTTGAACTGAATACCACTCAAAGAGGTAGAAGGCATTAAATCACGGAGAGCCACTCTCTTCAAAGACGGCAAAATCGTGAAAAGCGGAATGGTCAATAGAGTCTGCTGCAAAAATATCAGGTTTACTACGAAATATAAGCTGTACAAGTCCCTTGTAGACTCTGCTCGCCAATACAAAGATGAAAGTCCAACCATTCGAGAGAAGTGTCTAAGGATGGTGCTCCGAATGTCTTACAGAGAACACCAGACCAGCGACTTTGTACGAAAAATGGTTGCCACACCCGGAGGACAGCAGGAACCCCTACTTGCTGCTCTCAAGTGACGTAAGCTTTTCTGGTTTGGCTACTTGATCCTGCTCGACACTCTTTTCAAGGTACCTCGGAGGGTGGTCAGAAAAAAAACTTGATTACAAACTTAAAGGACTGGACTGAACGTTTCATGCAAGGCCTGCTCACTATTGCCGAAGACATGTGTGATGGATCGGGTCAGCTGCCTCGTCTGTCCATGTGCTCCTCCCTAACAACCGGCACAAGTCAAGGGATGATTGATAATGATGATGATAAAAGAAGTCTTCGGGCTAAGAGTGAGTTTTCTTCCTAAGACTGTCTTTAAGTCGATTTTCTACATACGTCTCATTATTACCATCATTTGCTCTTACACTTTACCTTTCTGTTTACACAAATGCCAGAAACAGTTCTCAAATGCCATGCAACTTTTTAATCACAGTAATAATATCAATACAAAGTAGTTTCCGCGTTTGATACTAAAAATCTGTAAACATTTTTAAAAAATTGATAGACCCCGTGGCAACTTACTAATATGTACAAATGCCAGTTATAACGGGGACTGACTGTATTTCTCTTAGTAAGTTTTTTCTCTCTGTTTCATGCAGGCAAACACAGTGGACACAGCAATGTTCTTTCATGTTTATCACCAAAAATAAACGCAAGGCACACGGGTATTAAAAATATGACTTTTATAATTGAGCATACTTTTCTTATTGTCTCCCTAGTTCCGTTTGTTATACTTTTGAAAAACGTTTTCTCATGCTCCTCTTCCAAAGAGTTACAAGATTTCAATGCTTCTGTCCCGAATGTTTTCCCCTGTCATTATCTGGTTCTCAGTGACTATTAAAGTTTAAGCAGTCTAATCTATTTAGATATTCTTTCAAATCTGATAATTAGATTTTTAACAACACGTTAATTGATAATGTTTATGTATGTTATTGGAGTGTACAGAATGACTATTGGAAACGAGTTAACCAGTAAAAAGAGCGAAAGACATTTAACCTGCAATTTAACATCTGGGGGACATAAAAAAATATCACATATATGACGATGATGGAGAGCATAGTGATGATGATTGTTCAGATGATTTGATAGAATGAATGAAATAATGGTCACGGAATATGCTCAAGATTATTGTTTTCGTAAGCCCTCTGGGCAATCTGGTAAATCCGATTTCCTTCCGCTGTAACATCATCGATGAGCGTCTGAACGCTGTTGTAATCATGTTTGCACATGACATCAATGAGGTGCTTCTTGGAGGGCAGCATGTGGACTGCGAGTGCTGCCAGCTTCCTGGTTATCCATGGGTGATGCCTGGACAGAGTCCTGCTGTACACCTGATCAGACATGAAAACACGAGAGAAAAGGAGCACGAAATAAAATTAAGCACAGACCGTTTCTTGAAGCTTTCTGGTGTGGCAGTGGGATTCACTCCTTTATACATATTTACAGACAGACCATACAGTTATCCATAATACTTACACGTATAATTTATTCATAGAGATAAATATCATGTATTCGTTCATAATAATTACATAGATGAACATAATTCCTTCACAATACACATAGTTATATGTCCCGACTCATCACCTCGGCCTTATGCCTTATGCACAAATGATAGGAGGCGATATGCAAGGGTATATTATTTAGGGATATCCCTTTTGCCACAAAGTGTGGTGAAAGGCAAATTAGTGAGAAAATTATTGGAGACTTTCTACATATAGATACAAGATAAATGAATAAAAATAAATAAATAAATGCATGCACAAATATCTAAATGTATTCTAAATGCATTATCACACAATGACAAAGTCGGGAGCACAACATCATCCTACAGTGTCTCAACAAAGTGCTCCTTGAGAGGGCATTTTGTACTCACGAGTTATTTATTGTTCTGGCTAAAGAAAAATTAAAAAGCGAGATAAATTCTGTGTAGTGTTGTTATTAATAATAATACCAATCCGACAAGCACACACACACACGCATTGAAATGCACATGTTCAGCCCCACCTGGCGTTATACACCTTTAATTTTATTTCTTATTGTGTTGTCGCGACTGAGTTAATTAATAGAGTCATAGAGAGAAAAAAAGAGATGCGTGCATAAGAATGCCCCCTGTGCTTACCTCTGATGCAATGTGGGAAGTCCTGGCGTGCTCGTCACTGCACCGTAATTGTCGCATGAACTCCAGGATGAACTCCAGGGCGTAGTGCAGACGTAAGAACTGTCTGGTGCCGGAAGCGTGCTGCCCCCTGGCGCGGACCATGCCTTCTCTAATTTCGTACTGCATCATGGACTGGAGGGTGATGTAGTGAGACTCCAAGTCTGCTGCCTTTCGGGCTTCGATGGCTTTCATTTTTCCTTCGAGGTCCTTGGCCACGAATCCAAACAGTCTCCCTGTCAAGTGGAAAAATCTGAAAGCAAGCATTTCTTTATTTATCTATGATCAACACTGAGATCATTGTGAGAATGAAAATAACCACAGTTTAGTTTATGAGATGTGTTTTTCTCCTTGGTTGCCTTGACAACATGTACGTAAGCATATCCATGCACCACAGTTTGACCTCCAGTGTTTGGAGGGAAAGAGATGTTTCTGGACAAAATCTGAGAACATGTATTCTTTCAGTAGTCTTCTCGGTCCTACTGAGTTGAACCAATACACGTTTCATTTTTAATAACTAAGTTTATTGGCTTTTAAACAGAAGAATCCTTAAATCTGAGCAAGCAGACACCATCGGACTGAGGGAAACTAGTCTTTAAGCATCAACATTTCATCGTGGCGTTTACCTGTTTATTTGCCTTTTTTTCTCTCTCTTTCACACACACACACACACGCACACAAAGAAAGAAAGAACAAGAAGGTGATGACTGTATAAATCTCTACATACGTATCCTGTTTCACAAGGAGTGACTTAAACTTCTTACGAAAATTCATTTCCGCTGCCGATTAAGATAGTTGCAGACAAGTAACGCTAGTTTGTCTTGTCATCTGATTCGCTGCATTCATTCCAACACCTGTTACACCTGGTATTGGCTCTCAAATTAAGGAGTTGATTTTATCCCTTCGTGTTAACGAAAAAAAAAGGCTTTCTTTAAAGTGGAGATTACTGAATATTACAAACAGGATGTTCTGTTAAACACTGTAATCTCATGTTTTCTGTATCTATAATTTCTTTATGGAGATGTAGGGTTCTGGAATCTACGACCTTTCCGATTTTACTTAAGAATGAAAAGGTAGAAAAGAGAAAAGTAGAAAGTACATCGACAGACAGAAGGCAGACTGAGTGGCGCAAGAAGGGGAAAAACTGAGGAAATCGTTTTACGTAGACACACCGAGACATTTGTATCCATCAAGTACATGATGAGATTTATAAACATCACCTGCAAAGTTCGCGGAAGGCTCTCAAATATTCGTCTAGAGAGAGAGACTCGTCCGACAGAATGCATTTCCTAAAGGCGTCCAGGACTACTTCCAGGTCAAAGTCGTGCTTTTTGTCTGATCTGAACTCGGCCATGTTGGTCGAAATCGTCGATAACGGGCTGACGTCACGAAGAGACATTTAAAGCCTGTAGCAACCAGAAAATAATGGAAAGTATAGCCACACACACACACTTTCTCTCTCTTTCTCTGAGATCATGCATTTTATTTATTTTATTCTATTCCTAAGAAGACTGGAGTTTTTGAGAAAAGAATAACTTCCATGCTAAACTTATCAAAAAAACAATTCATTACTTTAATATTTCATTCACAAAGTCTACTTCATCATTCCCCAACCAACATGTCACCTGAAGACATCACGTCCACAGCAGGTGGTGGGCACTTAACTGTCACACTAAACAAATCGCTTGGTGAAGTCAAAGTACCCGAACTGGAAAATATTCTTGCAAGTGTACAACTCTGAGTAATATAACCCTCTTCTCGCTTAAAGAAAAGACAGAAAATATGTTTCCCCTTCACTACGTGCCCCAGGAGACTGTTTAGAATGGTAGAATCTGGCCTGGGTCCGAAAGAAAGAGTGAGACAGAGACTGAGAACGGGGGCAGATTACACCGAGTCAAAAATGAGGATATATCTTACCAAGAAGCTTTTAAGCAGGTGTCACTCGCAGAGAAAGGACAGCTTGGCCCCCGAATGAAGATCTGGATTCAGCACGGCCAATCTTCCTGTAGCCAAGACACCCTTCACACTAGCGCCACATAACCGCAAAGACAGAGACCTAAAGAGCAGAGACAGAAAGATTTTAAACAGAGGCATAAACAAGACCAAAGTAAACATCATAAAATATGGGAAGTTGTGAAAGATATGTTTGGTCATTGTGGCATGGCCACTGGCAGAGACGCACCCAATGCCTGTCCTATAAACAGTGCTGAAACCTTCAGGTTCACTCGAGCACGAAGTGACAGCCATTGCCGGCAGTCAATGATTAGTAATAAAGGTACAAAACATTTGGGAATTTTAATGTGTCGGGGTCGATTCAACATAGATATTTCCGTATAGCAGTTTACATAATATGATACTCTGATACTGTGGAGAAGCACCAGCCAAGCGTGACAAGAGGTCCGCTATTGGGTGCAGTCATTCCCGACATGCAGCATTACAAGACAACCCGTGTGAGATTTCAATCCACAAACATGAGCCGAAGCTTTGTAAGCAGCCATTTAAATCGACTAAAAGATTCTGGTTTCGAAAAACACTGAAAGTTCTTTACAAACATGAAACGGAGCTACTGCTCTGGAATTAGCTGGTGCACCGCAGCCATGAAGATCATAAAGTTCAAATCGAGTCTCGGTCTCTGGATTGGGACAACTGACCACAGGTCTGGCATCTTGTGGGAATGCTTTGATTTTTTACTCCTTCAGTCTTCTTTCCACACCTACCCACCTCCACCTATCGCTAGGGAGAGGTACTCTCCTCTCAAATCAGCTTGCCGGCCTTTAACTTCCAGTGAGTTTTGTTATCATTTTTCATAAGAAAATATGTCGACACTAGAAAGAAAAACACGATTTGAGAGAATATGTCTCATCTGCACGGAAATAAAAAGTATCAGGGCGAGGAATCTATATTTGTTGTTCAGTGACGCGCCATGTAAATACTATGTAAACAAACCCTGACATACCTGCACAGGAGTCATGAACGAACCTGTAAAATCTGAATCGTTGCGACCTGTCCCATGGTTGAGTAATCTGATTTCCACAACAAGTGTAGGTATTGGTTATTAGGTTACTATTGAAAAGACGAGCACCACTGACAATCACACAGCAAAAAGATTGCGCATGGTCATAAAAGAAGGTTGCCACATTGCTATCTTGCACGATCCTATCCTACTCCTATTCCGATAGGCTGGTCCTTGTTCAAAGGGTATCTGATAAGGGTCACAACAATGACATATTTTTCTTGTTGTTGTTAGGAAAATAGTACTGACAGCTGTGATGACATGCTGAAAACGCAAGCGAGCATCATGGTAAGCTCTACTCAGTGCTTGGGGTTTGGAAAGCGTGAAGAGATAGAGAGCTACTTTTTTATGTCGTTAATCTGTTAAAAAAAAGGATGAAAGACGAGTATTGAAATGACGAAAAATAGTCGCTAAAATTTTGTTTAATTTTTTTAATCCCCTTTGAATGGAGAGAAGGTAAAATTACCTCAAGAATAAAAATCATTTTTTTGATATTCGCATAAAATACACACATTAAAAAAAAAAACACTCACATATTTACACGAAGAGATAGATAGGTAAAAGGTGCACACATATTTATATATAAAACACAAAAACAACACAAAAAGGGAAACAGAGACATAGGTAGAAATGCATGAACATGCCCACAGAGAGAGAAAAGAGAGTTCTTTCCCTTAGAATACTTTCACAGAATTATTGGTTGGACAACTGACTGGTTTTGGAATGAAAAATTATTATTTTTGCTCGCATAAAAGCATAAAAACCAAGTCAGAGTACTATAAACACTATTTTTTATCACAAATATTTTAGATTGATGTATTTTGTCGAGGTAACCAATTCCGGCGCTTATATGCTTGCTCATATATTACAAACAAAAAGGAAACAAACATACACTCATCCCCCTTCCTCTCACACACATGCTCTTTCATTGCAAGGTCCCTGCAGATGTCCCGTAGAATGTTGAAGCTATAGTTTCCATAAAAATTACACGTTTAATGCCCTCTGTATTATTGCCAATGTATACTAGTGAACACAAGTGCTACAAAGGGGCTACACATCAGGAGCTCGCATAATTCATCAGCACAACGTTTATCAGTTTCGAACAAACATGTCATTAGATAGGGAATACTCAGCACAGATACGAGTGTGTACTTCGTAAAATGTGGCGAAGGTGGTGCAGATACTCACGCACAGCACAAGAGATAGGAGAAGTCTCGACAATCTCAACATTGATTACAGTTCACAGTGACTGAAGTTGCGACTACCGGTCATGGTGACACACGTGTCCACTATCGATTGTCACAGACATTTCTGTATGACAGGTAAACAGTTTCCAGAAAATATCTACAAAATATGCCCGGAACTGTGATTGGAAAGCTTCTGCCCACGTCCATGCGTGATTTAGAAAATGAAATAAGAACCTGATTTGTTTTGCTAAGGTAAAAGTTTAGAGCAAGGAGAAGGTGTGATTCCATCTTTTACATGTCGTGGTTTAGAAACTATGAACCACTTACTGCTCGCCACTGGTCTGTAGACACTTTACTTTTATCCGTGAAGGTCCCTCTTATCAGGAGAAATGTAGGCAATTGTTAGACCAAGTTTTTATCACATAAGATAAGGTATAAATTTTCGTCCGTATGGTTTTTGGTTAGGCTTCAGATGGACAGTGTAGATTACGTGAGATTTCCATAACTTCGCTCCCTACTCCACCATTTGTATGATGGAGAGACAAGCTTCTATACCAAAGTTGTTCAGGAGATTACTCTTGAATGTTGTTATTTTATAGGCTTGTAGGTCTTGATATTTTCAATCAACAGTACAACGTTTTACATGAAAGAAAAACAAAAACTGCCCCCTTCAGAAACTAGCCAACGAACGAACAAACCTACGAACGAACGAACGAACGAACGAACGAACGAACGAACGAACGAACCAACCAACCAACCAACCAACCAACCAAACAAAAGCAAGCAAGCAAGCATGAATAAAACCACGCCAACAGTGAGAGAAAATTATGAAATAACATTAAATCATACCGACTCATGGAGTTCGGGGCTTGAAGGACAGATACTTTTTTGGGGGGGACCGGGTTCATACAGACACACAAATAAAGAACCAGACAAACAAACCATTAGATCAGTCCAGCGGGAAAACTGTGAAGACAAAATAACAAGCACGCCAGCATTTATCAAGCCTGATACTGTACAGAAGTCAATGGTAAGTATGCGCATCTCATGATCACCAGCATCTCCAGGGAGCGAATGTTTTCCTCCTCCACTTTTCCTCCCGTGAGGCGTCCGACCGTAATCACAACGGCATGTAATCGAAGTCCTTGATGTAGGTCGATGATGCAGCTGTTTAACCACAATCAACATTCTGCCACAAAATGAAATCTTAGAGCTCAGAAAAGTTGACAAAGAACATCTGGCCTTTCTGGTAATTTCTATTTTAACAGCAGTAGAAAAACTCTGGTATCAGCAAATATAAATCTCTTTTAATGCCAGGGAAACAATTTTTTGTTGGAAATTTATTCGATAAGGTCAGATAGGAAACGACAGAAAAACAAAAACATGTAAATAAAGTGAAAGAAAACATAAACACATCCATTTGTACTGTCTTTTCGTCTAAAATATACGGTCACCTTTAGCACGAACCAGGTTCTGTAGTGTCCAGCAGCCGGCACAAAGCCATTGTGATCTCTGGATATTTTTTCGTTCATTCTTCACCATCTTCCTGTCTTTCAATGCTGCGACCTGTTAATGAAATGCACGGCACGACTGACGCCTGCTGATCACATCAGCCGCACGGTGATAAGGCTACATGGCACTGGTGGATTTTGTAATTGTGTGTGTTTAACGGTCTCGGAGGGATGACTGTACTCACTGGGTCTGATCGACACAGAATGGAAAGCAGAGCTTGTTCGAACTACAACCAACATTTGCAAAACTGCAATAAAATGGTAAAGGAATAGCTTTACTCCTCTTTCTGGACACTCCTATTTGCTTCATTTTTCTCCTCTTTCTCTCTTTTTTTTAATCATTTGATTGAACTCATCTCACACCAGTCTGCACTTTCATAGTTCTTATAAACAACAATAATCAAATGTATTCACAAACCTCGTTGATTTTTGTCATCGTTTGTTTTCAATCATGACACGGATTATCACGATAGCAAAGCGATTTTAAAAGGGATTTAGTCAGCTAAAAACTTTATTGTTTTCAGTTTTACTGTCAAAACAATTGCCTGCTCAGTGGCATACAAATTGCTGTAATTATCGACACAAAAGTTATTGTGGACAGTGCTT